>OU427011.1:2018125-2043125 GCA_911387935.1 Dolichovespula saxonica
AGTATGCGAGTTCCACGATGAGCAGAGATGAGAAATTTTGAAAAAAAAAAAAAAGAAAAAGAAAATAAAAAATTAAAAAAAAAAAAGGAATAGTAGAGGTTTGCCATTTGTCGGATGTTCAGACGCAAAGAAGAGAATGAGGGGATAGGGGTTGGATCGTGAAGGGGTGGTGGTTAATCATCACGAAATGATAACACTTTATGTGCGCGATGGACTGTGGGGCTTGCGTACAATAACAATAATAATAATAATAATAATAATAATATTAATATTAATAATAATAATAATTATTATTATAATAATTATAATATACATTACTTTACAAATTATATATATATATATATATATATATATATATATATATATATATATATATATATAAATCATGGTCATTTAGCCGAGAGGTTGATCCTAGCCATATTATTATTATAACAAAATTACGAAAATTCGATCGACGAATAATCCGAGGGGAGGTGGGGGAAGAAAAGAGAAAACAAAACGAAAAAAATAAAAAAAAAAAAGAAAAGAAAAAGGATAGGAAGAAACGAGTGAACGAGTACGAAGTTAAAAAAGAAAAAGAAGAAAAAAAAAGGAAAAGAACCCTTCCTTCTCTTTTCCTTTTTTTTTTTTCCACACGGAGAGACGTAAAAACGTCTTTTATTTCTAAACGCAACCGAAGAAAAAAAAAATATAAAAAAATAAAAAAAACGCGCGATTTTGATTCGACCTCTTGCCATGGCACTCTCGTGGAAGAAGCATTTATTTTGCGATTAACCATTTTTTTTTTCTTTTCTTATTTTCATCGGAGGGAACAAATACGTTATTTTTTGTGGCGACCCTCTAACGAAAAAAAAAAAACGCGTTTGAAATTACGATCTCTCTCTCTCTCTCTCTCTCTCTCTCTCTCTCTCTCTCTCTCTATCTTTTACGTACAATCTCTACAAGATTTTAAGGGAAGATTTTTAAGGGTGGGGGAGGGGGAGGCGTGTGAGAGTGTGATAGGGGAAAGTTTAGTGAAAAATCAGTGGAGAAAGTCGAGGAAAAAAGATAAATGGACATTTGTACGCGCGCTTGTGTGTGTGTGTGTTGGTGTGGTGCGCGCGCGTGTACGATAGCAATAACATAATTCAACATCCGATTTCGATTAAAGTATAATTCGATGTAAGTAAAAAATTTTGCTTCTTTCCTTTTTGATATATATTTTTTGAATAAGAAAAAAACACGAACAAAAAAAAATACAACGATCGAGATACGGCGATCTCTCTTATCTATCATTTATAAATTATTATTATTATTATTATTATTATTATTATTATTATTATTATTATTATTATTATCGTCATTATCATCATCATTATTATTGTTATTAATTATTTTAATTAAAAAAAAATATCCGAGCTCATTCAAAGACACACACACATATATTTTTTTTCGTTTTATTTTTAACTCTTCCATCGCGGAAAAATTCCAAACAAAAGTTTCCAAATAAATTTCAAATAATAATTTCCAAATAATAATTAAATTAAATTAAATTAAGTTAAATAAAAAAAAAAAAAAAAAAGAAAATAAAAAATAAAAAAAAAAAGAAAAAAAGGACGAAGGAATTATGGTGGAGGTTGATAATTTTGGGGGCGAGTATAAAAAATAAAGTCCGTCGTATCTTTTTTTTCCGTTGTATCTTCAATTATCATCTCGGATTAGCGTCAGAATTGTTGTTGTTGTCGTTGTTTGGGGGTTGTTTACTTCGAAGAGGTACAAGAAAAAAGATAATATCGCGGGGATTGATTTGGCATCGGCTGTACTTTCTTTCTTTTCTTTTTTTTCTTTTTTTTTTTTTTTTTAATCGTCGCACGGGAGATCAATGCTTAAGAGAAAAAAGAAAAAAAAATTGATGGAATACAAAGGACAAAAAAGAAATGAGAAAAAAAAGAAAGAAAGAAAGAAGAAGAAGAAGAAGAAGAAGAAGAAGAAAATAAAAGAAAATAATTACGGGGTAAACGAAGAGAGTACCTCCCCCCATAAATAATATCGTAAACACGCCATTCGCATCAATTTCGAATAATACATCCGAAATTTTCGAATATACATATAAGATCGAAATTAACGCGAAAGGATTAAACATACGTTTCTTCTTCTTCTTCTTTTTTTTTTTTCTAAATTGTTTTTTTCCCTTCCTCCTCCTCCTCCTCCTCCCTTTCCATCTCTCTTTGTCTTTGTTTTAAGAGATTACTCGTCTCGCGCGCGCGCGCGCACGTTTAATAACGTTCCACGAACCTTCGAGGAGTTTATGTGAAAAAGGTCATCGAACGTTCGTGGAATGTAGGACGAACGAGTAAAGAAGGACTTAGAAAAATTCTCAGACCAGCCTAAATTGCCTCTTTCCTTCCTAATACATACAAAAAAAAACACACACACACACACACGCGCGCAAACACATACATAAACACGCATACACTAGAGGCACGCATCACGCATCACGCCATACAACGCACGCACGTATTTATAAATATATATATATATATATATATATATATATATATATATATATATATATATATATGTACGTATGATGTGTATATTATATATATATATATAGAAAAATATACTATCGACATAGGTATATATGTGTAATACAATGAAAATTCCATATCTCTTTCTTTCTAAACTTAAATCTTACTTTTCGATATCTAATTCCTATAATATTAAATCTAGAACACAAATAAACATATACACGATTCTTAAATCACACACTGTTACACAAAACTCTATTCAAAATTCACTCATTTATACGTAAGTTCGTACTATCTATCATTCATTCATTCATTCATTCATTCATTCAATCAATCAATCAATCATCCATTCATATTTATTTCCTCTTATTTTGATCTAATAAACAAACAACACACAAACGCACTTAAATTCTAATCTTAATTAATCAATGATCTTTCGTTTATGTCCGAGACGAAGAAAAGAAAATAGAAAAGAAATATATATATATATGTGTGTGTGTGTGTGTGTGTGTGTGTGTGTTTGTGTGTGTGTGTAAAATATATTACAATAATAATTAATTTTGAAGAATAGAGCACTCCCTATACTAATTGTGTTTTTCTTTACCATTCCTTAATCATTCCTTCGATCTAGCTGTTACCATCTGATGATGATGATCATCCATCATCATCATCATCATTCTCATCAACATCGCCATCGCCATCTTTCTTTCAACATCCTAAGCTTGATCATTATTCATCATCATTATTCTTTAACATCGGCGTGATCAACATCCTCGTCATTCCGTGTACATATAAATATACATATACATATACATATATATATATATATATATATATATATATATATATATATATGACCGGATCGTAGTTATTAAATTCTATTTAAACATTTATGCAAGAAAAAGCCTATGTGAACGATAAAAAAATATCGACGACCTTGACGAAATCAACCGCACCCCCTCCTTTTAAATATATATATACATATACATATACATATATATACATATATATATATATATATCTTATTTAATTTTTGTTTTATCCAAAGTCGTCGTCTCTCTTCATATAATATATAAATATATATATATATATATTGTTGTGTTGTTGTTGTTGTTGTTGTTGTTGTTGTTGTTGCTGCTGCTGCTTTTGCTACCGCGATATATTGACGATACTATTATTTACTAGCTGTCTTATGATGCTAAATTTAATATTTTTCTTACTCGGAGGATGATATCATAATTGTATACACAAACCCCACGAACGCGAGAAAAAAAGAAACAAAAAAGAAATAACTATATACATACACGGTGTGGTATTATACTTTGATTATGGTTGAATTAAAGTTTTAAAAGAACTCAAAAAAGAAAGGAAAAAAAAAAAATAGAAAAATTAAAAACAAAAGGAAAAAGAGAGAGAGAGAGAGAGAAAGAAAAATAAACGATTAAGATGAAAAGTAATTTTATATATATATATATATATATATATATATATATATATGAATGATGAAAAAGAAAAAAATATATATACATACGTACAAACATACGTACATATATACATTAATTTCGTTTACTATTTTTTCGCGTGTTCGTTTCGTTTTAATACGTTTGTTATCTATTTATTTGTTTGTTTGTTTGTTTGTTTGTTTCGTCTTTGTCGTTACTTTCATCTTCTTTTGCCGACGTATTCGTGGGCTTGGGATAAAAATCTATGTGAGAATGGCACAGCCTAAAAAAGGACCTCGCCCTAATTTATCCTCTTCTTCGTATATATTCAATCCCTTCGTCCTCATCACCACCAACCTCCTCCTCCTCCTCCTCCTGCACCCTCCCTCCCTCCCTCCCATCATCTGCACCCTCATCTCTTAACATTAATCCCTAATCCTAATATCCTAAATCTATCATCAATACCATCGATTATCTTAAACATTATGATTTCAATAATTTCTAATTATTTTCTCACCTTATAAAACGAAATGAGGTTCATTCATGATTCCGATTCCGATTATGATTATGATTATGATTACGATTCTAATTATTATTATTATTATTAATATTAATATTAATATTATTATTATTATTATTGTTGTTGTTGTTGTTGTTGTTGTTGTTGTTGTCGACGTTGTATCGTCGTTGTTGTTAGTCCGATATGATCGTTGTTTCCTTTCTCCGTTCTCAAAACTTTTCCATCTCACGTTCGTCCTTTTTTATCTCCTCTTTATTTTTGTTTTTTTTCCCCTCTCTCTCTTTTCAAATTCCTCCAATAAAATTCTTCCATCACGTATGTTCTCTTTGTCGCTACAACTGGATGGACATATATTTCTTGTTTTCTGATCGATCGAGAAGGAAACGGAAGCAAAATTAATATACAATGGCGAGGGCCGATAGGAGAGAATGTCCGTAAAAAGGCGAGTAGTCATCGTCCTCCCGCCCCGCCCCTCCTCTCCGCCACGCCCTTGCGCATCATCCCTCTTCTTCCCCTTTAGCTGCGTATCTGTCCAGCGTTACGTGCGACCTTTTCCGGTGGTTCTATCACGCCCTTCGTCGTACCGTTTAGGCTACGTTTACGGCTCTTCATGAAGTCTGCAATCATACAAATCAGAAAAAAAAAAGAAATAACAACAAAGGTTGAAATAATTGATCCTCGATAATTCCTTCTCCGTTCGCGTTAATCAATATTACTTTTAACATTGTTATTAATTTCTAACTATAATCGATTCAATTACTTTAAATTGTAATTTTATTTTTTTTTCTTCTTCTTCATCATCTTCATATCAAAAAAAAGAAAAAGAAAAAGAAATTGTTCTTTCTTCTCTTAAAGATTCGAACGAACACGAAAGAGAGAAAGAGAGAAAACAAGAAATTGAATTCTCCTTCCCAAACCTGACAACGAAAAAGATGAAGAAGATGAAGATGAAGATGAAGATGAAGAAGAAAAAAAATTTGTCAGGTGCGTGCTCTTTCGGTCCCACCCTATATTTATATACGTACGATGCCCCTGCCCGTTTACATCGTCGCAATTAATTTTCTCGTATTAGGTGACGACTAATCGATTAGTACATTTTAATTGGATTGGAAACCGTCTACCCGCGCTTATATATGTATAATTAATTAATTGGCACACGTTAAACGTGTGGGATCGTTCGAGAGTTTCGAAATCTCGGTGATGGCGTAAAAACGACCGAGGAAAGTGAATAATACATAACATATACATATACATATACATATATATATATATATATATATATATATATATATATATATATATACATATACATATATATATATATACTCACACACACATACACACACATATATATATATATATATATATGTGTGTGTATATATATATCCAACGTTTGTAATAAGAATGTTATACCATATGGACGATGACGATAACGTTTAACGTTAACGTTGTCGTCTGACGACGCAGTTATCTTGAAAGAGTTACGGCTATTTTTTTCTCTCTCTTTCTCTCATTCTCTCTCTCTCTCTCTCTCTCTCTCTCTCTCTCTCTCTCTCTTTCTCTCTTTTTATTCTTCTAATCGCTAAAACGCAGCCACCAAACTTGACCTCGCCGGCCTCCTGCACGATATCGGCCTATGAACTTAAACTCGTCTGTTAAATGCACAGACAACAAATCTCTGCGATAAAGTGGAGAGAGCAAAAGAAAGGAGAAAAGGAATGGAGGAAAGAAAAGGAACGAAAGAAAATGAGAGAGTGTGTGAGAGAGAGAGAGAAAATATATATATATATATATATATATATATATATATATATCGAAGAAGCAGATATTTTCGTATATTAGATTACTTTTTTATACTTATGTTCTTAAATTATTATCACTTTGTATCTGTTATTTCGTCGAATTTACATTACAAAAAAAAAAAAAAAGAAAATAAATGAAAGGAAGAAAAACGAACGAACAAAAAAATATACCAGACCGAACAAAAACTTACATTTCATGGGGTTTAAAATTACATTTAATGGGTTTAATTGAAAAAAAAAAAAAAAAAAAAGAAAAAAACGAAAACCAAAACGACACAGGATGAAAGATAGAAGGAATAAAAAATAACACACACAAATTAAATCAATGTTTATACTTCGTCGATCTGATAGATGACGAAAAAAAGGAAAAAGTAAGAAAGAAAGAAAGAAAAAAAAAAGAAGAAGAAGAAGAAAGAATCTAATATAAAAAATTTATGTAATGTATTATCGAATTCGAAACGATAAGGAAAAATCCGTATATTTATATATACATATATAACAAAAAAAAAAAAAAAAAAAAACATATATTTCATCACTCTTTATTTCTGGACACGTCAAGAAGAGATTCAAAAAAAGTTAAAGAAAAAAAAAAAGAAAAGAAAAGAAAAGAAAAGAAAAAATAGAAAATAGGAAACGAAACGAAAAGGAGGAGGGTAGTAGCAAAAAAAAAATATAAAAAGAAGGGAAGACTCCCACCCCCCATTGACCACCCACCCACCCCCACCATCGAGAAAAGAAAGATACGAGCGAACAAAGAAAGTAATAAGGAGAAAAAGGAAACGAAAAAGAAGGAAAATAAAGGGGAAAAAAAAAATATTATCACGACTACGAACGACTTGAAGAGAGAAAGACAAAGAGAGAGAGAGGGGGGGGGAGTTTCCTACAGTGACTCATGCTGCAACGCAGTTAGCTCGTTGCAACCACAAAAAGAGACTGACTATAAGATCTCATCAAAGCTTCCCCTCTCCCCATACCTTCCTCTTCCCCATCAAATATATATATATATATATATATATCTCTTTCTCTCTCTCTCTCTCTCTATCTTTCTTTCTCTTTCGAAATAACATTTGGCAAAATTTCCATAGGAAAAATCGACGCATCTGTCGGCCGACTACGATTTAGTATAGATCGGAGAAGACCCTTCTCTCTCTCTCTCTCTCTTTCTATCTATCTCTATCTCTCTCTCTCTCTTTCTAAACCCACCCCCGAACTCACCCTTCATCCGCTACAAACCTACCAAGGGACCTTCCCTTTCACCGTTCGAAATGCGTTAGGGTACCCTCTGTGTCTCTCTCTCTTTCTCTTTCTCTCTCTTTCTGTGTGTGTGTGTGTGTGTCTCACGTTCGCTGTTGTTCCTGACACGTGACAAGAATTATGGCAACGGCAGGAGGAACATTGACGACGACGACGTCAATGTGGCAGTCGACGTTCCCGTTTTACCACCCTTTCACGTTCCCACAGGGTACTCCTTTTTCTCTATTTCCCTTCTTCATATCACCCTACCCTATTTACCCAAACCCCCCACCCCTCTCTCCCTCCCCTCCTCCTCTCTCTCTCTCTCTCTTTTTCATCGCAGAACGCGTGTCGCCCATAAGTCTCGTACGGATCGAAATGGACGATTATTTATTTCACTACACGATCTTTATCGTCTAACACGCGTCGATTCCTTTTAGATATTTTTATCTTTTTATCAAAAATCTCACACAGCATGTGTGTCTCACTATCTATCTATCTATCTATCTATCTATCTATCTATCTTTCTCTATTTATGTGTACGTATGTAAGTTATATATATGTATATATATATATATATATATATATATATATAATTGTATAAATAATTATTTTAAGTCGTACGATATAATTACGAGACACGATGAATGTAAGAAACAAATAATCTTTACTGTTTTCCTTTCTTTTTCTCACATAATAAAATTCATTATGATTTATAATAAATTTTGTTACTAACCGTTGTGTTAAGTATAGTATAACTAATATATATACATATATATATATATATTTATACATATCAGTTTGTATACTATACTAAACTGTATAACGTATATACATTTTGATATTTAATAACCCCTATGTATTATATCATACCAGTGATCGTGTATAGTAACGACAGTGTAAAGTATAGTGTAATAACTGTAATGTATACTGCAAATATTTATTATTATTATTATTATTATTATTTTTATTATTATTATTATAAAATATATATATAATAATTAATAATTGATAATTTCAATGCCCCCCCCCCCAAAAAAAAAAGAAACGAAAAGATCGCTCCTACATCTCTCATTAATATTATTTTTTTTTTCGCACCAACGAAACGAACGTACACGGAGTCAAAAACGTGAAAATAATTCGTGCGTTTAACTTGCGTCCGCGAGTTGCATTTTCGAACAACATTAAAGAGCGGTTAATAATACCGGAAATGGAAAGATATGCTCGTCGAGTTGTCGAGAAATTGCCGAGACTTCGACGCGATTGGACGAGCGTGATTCCAAGAAGAAGAAGAAGAAGAAGACGAAAAAAAAAACATAAAAAGAAGGAAGAAAGAAAAGACGGAAGAGAAAAAAAAAACTGAAAGAAACTCGCGAGATGTTGTTTCTCTCTCTTCGAGATAAATCGATTCGAGAGAGGCTATCGAACTTCTATTACTAGTCTTCTTCATTTCCTCCGTTCCCTTTGCCCCACCAAACGACCAGAGACCGAACGACCGACCCATCGCCACCGCAATATTTTTCCTTCCTCTCTTCCACGTTCATTATATAGATTATACATATGTAGTATGTTTCACCGGACGTCATGTAAACAGGATACACGCTCGAATTACGTTATTGTGAAGTCCCATCGTCGATTTCCTTGCAAGACGCGATTTTCTCTCTCTTTTTTTATTTTTTTTCTTTTTTTTTTTTTTTTTTCATTTTTTATTTTTACTTTATTCAAAATAAAGAATAAAAATAAAAGCAAAAGTGGAAGAACGAGGGGACGACGAAAGCGTTTTCGAAATTATTTATAAACTTTTAACACGGACGTTTGGAAACATCACACTCATTGAATATCGAATAATAATTTCGTAAAAAAGAAAAAAAGAAAAAAAAACGTCAATTCCACGAATTTTAACGACCACTTTATAGGACGCGCAGAGTGAATTTATTTTAATTTATTTCTTTTGAAATTATATATATGATTGAAATTTTCAATGATTCTCTCTCTCTCTTTCTCGATCTAAGGTCACGTGACGCTAAGACCACGACGCACTATTGGCCCGTTCGATTCGATTCGATTCGATAAATATCGAACGATCTTTTACAAAAGTCTCCAACGATAATCTAATATCATTATTTAATATTGTTCATCGTTGCAATTTAATAAAGTATTACGTGTACTCGTTTTATATCTCAAAGATTGCAAAGATGCATACAAAATCAATGTCAAAACATCTAACCTAAAATCATCCATCTTTCGAACGTCTTAATTTCGAGATTAACAAACAAACAAAAAAAAAGGGAAAAAGAAACCGAATTTTCTTTTTCATTCTCCGATCCGTTCTTTCCTTCTTTCAAAATACAACGGAACAGAAAATCGTCGACTTACAATAATAAAAAAAAGAAAAAAAAAAAAATCGGCGTATTAAATTTTCGAATCGATTAAACGCAATGAAAGAAATAATCTAAAACGCATTATAATGGGTTTATAAACCGATGGGAATCGCGGCTACATAACCTCCAAGTTTTTGATCTCGATTAATCGATCGAACGATTCAGCCGAGCGCGACCAATCGATAACGACGATAACGATAATGACAATGATAATGATAACGAATAACAATAATGTAATCGCGCGATCATCGGCAAACGGTATAAAAAAAAAAAAAAAGAAAAGAAAAGAAATCTTATTCATCGTGGCGAATTTAAAATCGAATGCGACTCGTCGAGTAGCGAGCCATACATACAATATATATATATATGCGGGTCGTTTGTGTATATAAGTATATAGAAAGAGAGACAGAGAGAAGGGGGAGGTTGGGAGTGTTGAAGGAGAAGTTGGGTAGCGGGGAGAGGGGTGAGAGGAAGGGTGGCGAGTGCATCGTCGACGATACTGATTTAAAATGCCGAGGACGATGACGAGTCTTCTGTGGGAGATCGGTGCCTATGGTTCACCCCCTAGCTCTCTGCGTCACGATTGTGAGCACAGCTGATACCCCCATACGGAGTACACACAAACATACATATAGATGTGTGTGTGTGTGTGTGTGTGTGTGTGTGTGTGTGTGTGTGTGTGTGTGTGTGTGTGTGTGTGTGTGTGTGTGTGTGTGTGTGTGTGTAATGTGAACGGCTGCACACGCACATCGTTTCGAGAACAAAAGGTGTAGAAAAGACAGAGAGAGAGAGAGAGAGAGAGAGAGAGAGAGAGAGAGAGAGAGAGAGAGAGAGAGAGAGAGAGAGAGAGAGAGAGAGAGAGAGAGTATCGGTAGGGGTGTAGTGAGGAGAGGTTAGGTTATAACCTTCTATATACGGGGGTGGCACGTAAAAACCCCCATATGGGTCTCTACAGCTGACCGACCGGCTCTCGGCTCATTAATAAAGTACGTTAGAAAAATCGTTCGGGACCCCACCGTACTCGTCGCGCACATCTACGTATTATAGTTTATTTTATGTACGCGTGACTAAATGCGTACGTGTGCAAGAGATAGAGATAGAGAGAGAAAGAGAGGGAGGGAGAGAGAGAGAGGGAGAAAGCAAAGTACGTTACTAACCTATGCTCGTTCTACCGTGAAAGGATTCGTTACAATGCGATCCTCCCTACTCTAATCCGTAAATTTATTATTATCCAAATCGCCCCGTTCTAACGATCATTTATTCGATTTAATTCATATCTCCATCTACCTCGAAGAAAAACAAAAGAAAAGAAAAAGAAGGACGAATTTATTTTAACAACGACAAACATCGATAATTTCGATCGATTTTTAATTACACACCACGTCGATTGATTGATCTTCGATCATCGATCGATTTCTCTCTTTATTTCATTTCTTTTTTCTTTCTTACTTTCTTTCCTCATACTCGAATGATATTCGATTAGTTCGTTAATAAGTTACCGAGAATCGACGAAAGATATCGTCGACGTTGATATGAACTTAAAAATTAAATATTTATACGTGTATATACATATATATATATAAATAAATAAATAGAAAATACGCGAACCGATTTAATTGTACATTTTAACGGACAAATCGTTCAAGAATTTCGCGATGGAGGAGAGAAAGAATTTGGTATTTTTCTTTTTTCTTTTTTTATACTCTCTACGTGGAGTACGACGACGATGACACGAAATCGTACGCACCAAGTTCGTTGCATATCGTTGGCGCGCGCGCGAACAAAAATGGCGCCGGCATCCCGCGGTGCAACGCAAAAATATAAACACAGTGGAGAGAGAGAGAGAGAGAGAGAGAGAGAGACTCGTTGTCATCACGTACAAGCTGGACCACTCGCGACAAAGCAACGACTACGAGAGACTACGACTACGACTACGACGACAACGGAGATGACGACGGAGTCACATCCAGAAATAGTCACGTCGCGTGGGTGGTTTGCACGACCGAATAATAAATAGAGGAAAACTGGAGAGAATTAGACCGTGAGGTATTACTATTCAAGTCAAAGGGATACCAAAAATGGCCAGTTATCCTGAATAATAACAATAATAATAACAATAATAATAATAAAACAATATAAAAAAGATTTGCCATTTAAATTTTTCCCATCCGAATATATATCCAATCTATATCGTCACGTTTTAATTTTTAATAAGATTATTTGTCTCCTTTTTTTTTTATTTTTATTTATTTTTATTTATTTTATTTTATTTTATTTTATTTTATTTTTATTTTTTTTTTTTTTTTTTTTTTTTTTTTTAATAAATACAAATTGAAAAAGAAACAAATAATTCCTCTCGGTTGTGAACTCGTTTATCAATTAATCGAAAAGAAATATATTATTATATCACCAATAAGGATTTCCATTAATCAAAAATCAACGGATGCAAAATTATGCACGCACGTACGAAAAAAAAAAAAAAATAGAGAAAGAAAGAAAGAAAGAAAGAAAAAAAAAGAAGCTATGATGAATGTAACCGATAAATTCTGTACGAGGAAAGGAAAAAGAAGAAGAAGAAGAAGAAGTAGAAGTAGTAGTAGAAGAAAAAAAAAAACTAGATTTAGTGACTAATTCTCTTGCAGATAAACGCGCGTCACCAGACCGGCAATATTAGTCAACCTTGAAACCACGTGCGTTATTTTGCACGTGCGACGAAAGGCCAACGTTGTTATTACTCTTCTTCTTTATTTCTCTCTCTCTCTCTCTCTCTCTCTCTCTGTCTCTTAAAAAAAAAAAAAAAAAAAAAATAAAAAAGAAAAAAATATGTGTCCCAACAAACTCGATAACGCTAGTTGCAACGCGTTATCATTATTAACGACGACGATCGCGAAAATAATAATAATAACGACAGTATTTTTCTATTCGACTATCAATGTCGTGTTACTCCGTCGACAGAGTATTTTAGTGCGACTACGATTAGATAGATTGTGATAGATTGATAGATAGATCTTGATGATTAGATTAGAACTTATTTTCTCTTTTATATATAAATATATATATATATATATATATATATATATATATATATATATATATATATATAAAATTCTTAAGAGAATAAGAATATAAGAATTCTTAAGAGAATTTAATTATAACGGGGGGGAAGAAAAAAAAAACAGGGGACAAAAAAAGAAACGAAAAAAAGCTACGAGATGGAAAGAAATTATAATAAACTGATCGATTATCGTGCTTAGAAGCCGATAAAAAACAATATATGGCGGGATATTTTTCACGAATTTGAATATCCAATATTTTTTATGAACTTTTATATATTTATTCCCTTTCTCTCTCTATCTCTCTCTATGTCCGTCTCTTTTTTTTATCCTCTCGTACGAAGACGCTCGCTGCTTATCCGCGGAAAGAAAGACAGAAAGAAAGAAAAAAAAAAAATGAGAGAGATGGGGGGTGGAGAAAAAAAGGGATAAGAAGGGAAAAAAAAAAGAACAACCAAACAAAAATAAAAAGTAAAAAATAAAAAGAAAATAAAACAAATATTTAACCGATATCTATTTTTAACATTATCGCGTTCGGCGAAACCAATACACCAACACGATACAGATATATTGAGGCACGGCCATAATCGTCAAAAAAAATTTTCCGTTGGAGAAACAAAAGTCTCTCTCTACTTTTTCATTTTAACCTCTCTTCGATTGAATTATAATATATAGAAAAAAAAAAAAAAAATAAATAAACCTAAATAAAATAAATAAATAAAAAGACAAAAAATATATATCTACGGTGAACGAGAAAGATTAAAAATTACGAATTAAAAAATTATTACAGGATACCCTCCCAACCCTCTCTCTATCTCTATCTCTATTTGTACCTTCACATTTATATGGAGAGAGAAAAAAAAAAGATAAAAAAAAAGCTGCAGACGCATGTAAAATATATATCTCAAATATACATCTTAAAATATACATCTAAAATATTACATACATTTGCATAACGCGAAACGATGTGAGTGTATATAATATATATATATATATATATATATATATATATATATATATATATAAACATAATATTTATCTCTCGTAATATATGCGTGAACTAGAGAGAGATAGAGAGATAGAGAGAGAGAGAGAGAGAGAGATAGGGAACAACGAAAGAAACGCTAGTGCAATTTCTCATTATTACCGGTTGACTTGCGTAATTACGTAAATTGGGACGACCTTGGCGACCGCTGGATTAGATTGACCTAGGCTGCAAACGTTTTATTATCTCGCGAGCAAAAAAAAAAAAAAAGAAAAAAAAGATGGCTGACCGCTGGAAAAATGGGCTGGGAGGATGAAGAGAAGGAGGAGGAGGAGGAGAAGGAGGAGGAGGAGGATAAGGTGGAGGTGGAAGTAGTGGTGGTGGTGATGGTGGAGAAAGGAGGGACGGGACGCGAAATTCGAAACGAAATATAATCTCGCGGTACGAATTGGCTTACAGTATCGATCCCTGTTAATTTCGATATTTAATTATTGAACGATCGATTACAAGAGAAAGGAAGATGGCCGATTGCTCCAAAAAAAAAAGAACCGCGAAACTTCGAACGAATAATTTTCTACGACAAATCGAACGATTTTAATTTTACAATCGTCGATTGTTATTATTATTATTATCATTATTATTATTATTATTACTATTAATACCAGTAAATAATTAATTAATAATCTATAATTCATGACGAAGTTCGTCGATTGTAATAAATAAATTAAATGATATAAAATTGAAATGAAATGAAATAATATAAAGTAAAATAATAATAATAATGATAATAATATTAATGATAATAAAAAATAAAACTACTTCAGAGAGAGAGAGAGAGAGAGAGAGAGAGAGAGAGAGAGAGAATAATTAAAAAAATAAAAAAAAAAATAAAAAATAAACCTGATAAAAATTCATAATACACACGCGTGTACGAAAAGATGCGCGCGCATAAAACGCACGTATATACACGATGCAAAAGTTACGAAACATAATATGTATATTTATCTACATACGTATCATTCCCATGTGAATACGTGCAACGATATAAACAAAACTATTTTCCCCTTTGAACCATTGCTGCTTTTAATCATAAAATGATACGCGCGCGTTTCGTTTCGAGCAGATTAGAGGCGCGAAAATCGAAGGTCCGTTCGCGGACACACATACACGCTCTCTCTATCTCTATCTCTCTCTCTGTCTTTATCTTTCTCTGTCTTTTTCTCTCTATCTCTCTTTTTTATTCTTATACTCTCCTTCCTCTATTTTCATGATCTTTAATCGAAGCTCCCCCCCTCTGTCTCCCTATCTGTCTGTCTCTTTCCAAATATATAAAGATACATATTAGATAGATAGATAGATAGATAGATAGATAGATAGATAGATAGATAGATAGATAGATAGATAGATAAATAGATAGAAGTGTGTACATACAGTATAAAAGAGATGATACACGTTTTATTCTACGCGCAATAAGCTTTTAAAACAAACGTTTTCCAGTACCGATCGAGGTTACGCAATCGACATTTATATAATCAAGAAAGATCTTCAAGCGAAACACACACGAACGCTACTATCCGAGTTAAAGACATTTCCCTCTCTCTCTCACTCTCTCTATCTTCATAAAAAAGAAATAAGCGCGTATTTAAAAACTATATCTATCTCTCTCTCTCTCTCTCTTTCTCTCACTTATTCTTCCGTTTAGTTATTTCCAAATCACGTGATTAAACTTGATAAGAAAATAATAGGTTACAACACACTTAATTTCTTTCAAATAAAAGAACCCACCTCCTCCCCCGCCCTCCACCCCATCATAACGCTTGCTTGGGGTTTAGCCGAGCTAACCTCAAAAATTATTTACCATTCGATCTTATACAACTTGATGATATTTCATTAAACAACGGATTGCAGTTTAATTAATCGAATCGATGTTGATCGATCGTACCCGATAAAACTCATTCGAAGCGTGTATAATAATAAAAAAAAAAAAAAAAGAAATAAAAGAAACAAAACCTCACTTTGGATTTCAGCGGACACCTTGTTTTTTCTTTTCTTTCTTTTTCTTTCTTTTTTTTTTTAATCTTCCCGCGCATCGTAAGCGAAGGACCTAACCTCGATAAATATTTCTTTCGTTCTTTCGTTATGATACACGTCGACGATATTTATTTATTTATTTCGTCCTCTACTCGATCCGTTAAAAATTAATACTAATAAGAATAAATACTAAGATAAATAATAAGAATTAATACTCTCGTCGTACGTATCAAATGAAACTTAAATCAAATATATATTGTCAGATTTCATCTTATCTTATATATACGTACATATATATATGTGTATATATATATATGTGTGTGTGTGTGTGTGTTTATGATGTATATACACAAATAATATACGAATAACTCGTCCTCGTCTTCGTCGTTGTCTTTTTCGATAGAGACGAAATGCAACTAACCTAATTGATTACAAATTTCGTTTCCTTATTTCTCCTTTCCTTCTCTCTCTCTCTCTCTCTCTCTCTCTCTCTCTCTCTCTCTCTCTCTCTCTCTCTCTCTCTCTCTCTCTCTCTCTCTCTCTCTCTCTCTCTCTCTCTCTCTCTCTCTCTCTCTCTCTCTCTCTCTCTCTATCTCTATCTCTCGCTCTTTCATCGAATAGATTAGAACGTATTTGGTAATAGAAATATAATTTTTTATTTATTTCTTTTCTAAAAAATCACACGTGATACACGTTTTCTCTAACAATTAAAACACGAGACATAACCTTAAACGGGCTCGCGTTCGTTCGCGAACGTATATACGAACGATGTATCGATTACCTTCGTTACGTTTATACGACGAGAGAGAGAAAGAGAGAGTGAATTCGTTTATCCTATATTATTATATATATATATAAATAAATAATATATATATTGTTTTGTTTCGTCTCTCTTAGTTCACGGCTGACTTGTTTTCGCGTGGCGAGTATACGTAAACACGAACGCGCGATCGATCGATCGATCGATCGCATCGATCACATCGATATCACATATAAACGTACACGTACGTAGAAAATAATTCGCTCGTTGTTTCTTTCCAATCGTCAAAGAAAAAAAAAAAAAAAAAGAAAGAAAGAAAATAAAACGTACGTACGCACACGTATTACGGTATGTATCCTTTGCTCGACCGAATAACAATGAGCACGTTATATTAACTCGCATTTTAATTCATATATATATATATATATATATATATACACACACATATAATGAGAAATAAAAAAAGTAAAAAAGTAAAAAAGAAAAAAAAAAAATAATAACTCACGCGTAATCGTAGACTGTTTCCTCGTATTAGCCGGCAATACGGGGGTCGTGTTGTTTTGATTTTTCGAATCGATCGAGTACTTGTTGTTAATTTTCCTCGTACTCGGGTACGTTGAATTATCATCGTCGTACGCGCTCGTCGTAATTTTATCCACGACCGACATGTCGTCGTCGTTCGGCGTAATTTCCCCGATCTCCGGTACCCTAGATGATCGTTCCCGTTGTGGCGGCGTCCTTTCGGATTCCGTATCGTCGTCCTCGTCGAGAAATTCGTCGGTCGGTACTAAAACGACGGCGGACACCAATTTGTCGTTCGTACGTTGCGGAGTTGTATTGATGACGTTCACGTTGATATTCGTATTATTATTATCGTTGTTGTTGGTGTTGTTGGTGACGGCGATGGCATTGTCCGCCGTCGTCGTCGTCGTCGTCGTCGTCGTCTTCTTCGTTTTCTTTTTTGATTTTCCATTGGCAAAGATAGCGGCGGCATTAACGGCAGGCGAGGAGGACGTTGAAGAAAGATCGTTCGTTGATGTCGGCGAGGAGGACATTGCTATCGTCGTCGTCGTCGTACCCGTGCCCGTTGCAGTTGCCGACGTTGTTGTTGTTGTTGTTGTTGTTGTTGTTGTTGTTTCTGAAGGTAGGATCGCCTTAGCCGCAGCCGTCGGTACTTTCACATTGGTCGTACCATTCAACGTTCGTTTTGTAGGAGTAGGAGTAGGAGGAGAAGGTGATGAAGAAATAATAGACGTCATGGTCGTAACAGTGGTACTGCTATTATCGATTATCAACGATCGTTGCTGTTGCTGTTGTTGTTGTTGTTGTTGTTGTAGATGCACGTTGTTCTCGTCGCGTTTCTTCCTCGGCGTCGATGGCGCGTGTTTCCTCAAATACGGCATACCACGTAACGCGTACGGTTCCGGTACAACGTCGTTCGACGTAACCAATTCCCATTGGTAACGAGAATTTGTTTTCGGTATTTCCAAACGAAAGTCGAATCCCCAACGTTCGTTGTCGAGCAAAGATTGCGCGCGTAACTCGCGTTCGGCCAATGCACGAGCGGCGGCATGGTCCACGGGACCGAAGAGATCCCTTCTAACGCGCGCGAGAGCTGCCCTGCTCGGCACCGTTCGCCCTCCCCCCATATTCCGACTCATTTCCGTCATCATAGCCGGATTCAACACTCGTGCGCTCATATTTCGATTGTTGCGCTTGCTCTTTCTAGAGCGCGGCAACGTCGCTCTTTCTATCTCTTTCTATATCACTCACTCACTCACTCACTCGCACTATCTCTATCTCTGTCTCTCTCTCTCTATCTCTCTCTTTTCGACAACACGGATATATAATAATCGCGTGTGTGTTTAACGTCCATATACTTCGTAGAAACAATATATATATATTCTTCCCGGTCACTCGATCACGTGGCGTTGTTACAATCTCTCTCTGTCTCTGTCTCTCTCGTTTCTTCTATTGGTATAACGCGCGAGATCGAACTGGTTATATTATAAACTCTCTTTCTCTTTTTAAACCTAACCAACGAAAAACGAGCACCTTCGTAGCCGTCGTAGTCGTTTTCGTTTTCGTTCGAAAGAGCCCGCGCGCGTTCGGGCGCGCGCGTCTACGAACCAAATGAAGACGTACGTAATCGAAATTCGTTTCAACACTCCGGGAACTTTCATAAAAGAAAGAAAGAAAGAAAGAAAAAAGAAAGATCCTACTCTCTTTCTCCAACTCTTCTTCTTCTTATTCTTCTTCTCGAATCGTTAACGTCGTCGTCTCGCACCACCGCCCAACAACAGTGTTAGAGTGAGAGAGAAAGAGAGAGAGAGAGAGAGAGAGAGAAAGAAAGATGATTATCCTTCTCGGAATCGTCGTGTCTCTCGAAAGCGCGTTGAAATACTCGCGCCGCCCGGTCTCTTCTCTTCTCTTCTCTCCTCTCCGCTCTTCTCTACACTACACTACTCTTCACTTCTCTCTTCTCCTCTTCTCTTCTACCAACAAACACAAACCGGCAACGTCGCACGAACGCGCGATCCAACCGAATTTCGAATAATGGCCGCGCGCGTTCGTTCGTTCTTATATTCGTTTTGTTCGGTTCCACGCTCGGCCGTTCGCGAAACTCTTCTTCTTCCGTTGTTTCTTCTTCTTCTTCTTCTTTTTTTATCTTCTTCTTCTTATTCTTCTTATTATTATTATTCCTCTTCTTATTACCCTCTTTTCTTTACACGCGCACTCAAAAATCACGCGCGAAAACTAACGAATTATAATTTGCGAGAGAACCGCGGGACTTCGATAATCGATATCACCGATGTACTCTTTCACTGAACATATATATATATATCCCAATCGTAAATATATATATCTCTCTTGTTTTTCTAACAGGCACGTAAAGTTTCTCACGAAAACGTTTCGTCGAGTTCTTTTTCTGTTGTAAGAGAGAGAAAGAATGACGTTGTTGACGACGAAACCGGCGGCGTCGATGATGATGATGATGATGATGACGACGATGACGACGAGGAGGAGGAGGAGAAGAAGAATGGCGAGGGGGAGGCGGTACGCGGCGGGACACGACGCGAGGCACGGTTCTCGTAGCTCGGAAATCTGGCAACGCGGCAAGCGCGAGAGAACCGACGGAAAGGCTGAAAACAAACTTCCCAACGTTCACGAACGAGGACGACGACGACGACGACGACGACGACGACGACGACGACGTCGACGACGAAGCCTCCGCCTTTTCTCTCTCTTTCTATCACTCACTCACTCACTCACTCACTCTTACACTCCTTCTCACTCTCTTTCTCTCGTCTTCTTTGTCGTCTTTTTTGTGTTTTCTTTCCTTTCCTTTTTTTTTTTTTTCGTTGTTTTTTCTCTCTTCCTCCTTCGGATATATTATAACTTTCCCTCGATGATATGCACGCACGTATAATGTGTGTGTGTATATATATATATACATATATATATATATATATATATATACACAATCGTCCTATCCCTCTTTCTTTCTCTCACACTTTCCTCGTAACATTTTCTTCTCACGTTAGAATACTACT
Source organism: Dolichovespula saxonica (assembly GCA_911387935.1). NCBI lineage: Eukaryota > Metazoa > Arthropoda > Insecta > Hymenoptera > Vespidae > Dolichovespula > Dolichovespula saxonica. The sequence goes on from OU427011.1 coordinate 2,038,397, forward strand.
CTCCTTGGTCATAAGGGGGGCCCCCGCGAGAACTTTGATCCGGCAACGTTGCACGCACTTGCGCGCGAGCCTCCGCGAAACGACGACGACGACGACGGTGACGACGCCGACGACGACGGCGACGAAGGGAGGGAGTAAAAGATAGTAGGAGGAAGAGGTGGAGGTGAAGGAGGTGGAGGTGGTGGAGGAGGAGGAGGAGGACGAAAGGCTGGAACGCGTTGAGGCGCGCGTGCGAATTTCGAACTGGCTCGTCGCGCGCTTTTTGTCTTCTTCGTATATCTCCTCGGCACACACGCGACGAATAAAGTACACTCGCGAAATTTCAAAAAAAAAAAAACAACAACAAAGGATCGTCGATCCTTTCGATGAAATGACGAGGTATAAAAGAATCCTTCGGAAAATTATTTATATATATATATATATATATATATATATATATATATATATATATATATATATATATGTTTGTGCGTATGATGCGTCCGTGTGTGTATATATATATATTGCACACGGCCCGTAGTATGCTTTTGACGAATAACTTTATCTTCGTAGTTGTGTTTATAACTTCTCTCTCTCTCTCTCTCTCTTTCTCGTAAATCTAAACTCCCGCCAAGCTTCGAGAAAAAGCGAACGATCGGCGATCGGGCACGAGATCAACCGTTATGTTTGAACTCTCTCTTTCTCTCTCTCTCTCTCTCTCTCTCTCTCTTCTAGTAGAAGAACTGTTAGATGATAACGATAATGACGACGAACGAGAGAAAAGAGAGAAAAGAAGAAGAAGAAGAAAAAAAAAAAAGAACAAGAAAGAACGAAAAGAAACTTTCTTTAACTTGAACCGTGTACTAAACTCGCTTTTATAAACGTCTATTATTCTCTGTCTAACGTAATGAAAGATAGATTGAGAGAACGCAGTAGTTAGCGGTATACAAGCGGTACACGATTGATGATGATGATGATTCTCTCTCTCTCTCTCTCTCTCTCTCTTTCTCGTGGTCGTAGTCTCTCTGCGTATAGTAGTCGCGTCCGTCGTCGTCTAATGCCCTTGCCCAAAAAAAAAGTTGTTATAACGGAGTTGCGCGAAGACGCGTCCAACGCGTGTGAAGCGCCCTCTAGCGACTAACTGTGGTGCCTCTTGCTGCGACCGTGCGAGGCCTTCGTTCGAACGACCTCGGTCATTTCCGTCGCTACCTCGGCCGTTCTCGTCAACGTACCGTCCCCCACTATTGAACCTAGCCTTCCCCCACCAACTTACCACCACTCTCTTTCTCTAGACTCTATATCTCTCTCTCTCTCTCTCTCTCTCGCTATTACTCCTCGCAATACTCTTTCTCACTCACTCTTCCTCTCTCTCTCTCTCTCTCTCTCTCTCTCTCTCTCACTATACAACGAAGTTATCCATCGAGAGAAACGACGAAAGGAGGAGACGCGAAATAACCGTCGTTCGAAAGTCTCGCGCGCTATAGTCCACTCGACGCGACCGCGGCCACGAGCGATCTTTGAAACCTAACCCCAACTCCGTACAACGCGATATTTCTACACGTATATATAAACACTATCTCATGCATCTGTCCCTAGGTATTTTATGTGTGCGTGTATGTACAGTTATCGAAGCTCCCTTCCATCCCTACCACCGATATATCACCATTACCCTACCCATATATACGTACGTATATACAAACACACGTACCTTCTTTACTACTCGCAACGAACACGAACGAACGTGCCGATCGCTAGCAGCTTCTCTCTCTCTCTCTCTCTCTCTCTCTCTCTATCTATCTTTATCTATCTATCTTTCTCTCTTCGTTCAGAGGACTGAATCTTACCTATTCTTCTTCCTCTTCTTTCCTATCATACTCTCTACTACTCTTCTATATATATGTATATATATATATATATCTTTCTCTATCATTCTCATTTCATCTTTTTCTTATCTATATACTCGCCGAGATATACCGTATTCTCTCGTCACTTCTTCTCTTTCTTCTTCTTCTTCTTCCTGCACGCAAGCAAGAAAGAGATGACCTACGTATTTGGAAGATCTTCGAACTGCGGGGGGTGTATACAAGAGGGACAGGGAAGGAGAGGGACGGACGGAGAGAGAAAGAGAGAGAGGGACAGAACTCGTCCTTTCTTTTTATCTCTTTACTTTGGCCTCTTTTACTCTCCTTGAGGACGCACGACGCGTGCTTCTGCAAGTTTTCGAGATTCGGAACTGGAGTTGCAACGCCGCCTCCTCCTCTTTCCTCTTCGACTACGCTCTAAAGGCTCATCCCATTTCTTTTTTTTTTTTTTTCAATTTGTTTCCGAAGAAAAAAAAGCGATCGACGAACGATTCATACGATTAGATTTATTCCTTTATATCATATATATATATATATATATATATATATATATATATATATATATATATAGTCGCGAAATGCTTTAGTGTCGTAAAATATTCATGAAATGGACGAAACGACAAATCGTTTACATTAATATTATGCAACGAAAATATAGATACGATCTACGAGAAAAAGAAAAAGAAAAAGAAGAAGGGGAAGAAGAAGAAAAAAATCGATAACGGCGTACGCGTTTATCGATGAATATTTGTTAATAATTTACAATTATAAGTTATTGAATGTTTCAATTTTTAATTAGGTTAGCTCACAAGCAGGAAAAGCTAATACAAGTAAGAGACTTACTCATTAAGAGATGATAGAATGCATCCGTTCCTATTATTCTATTAAATATTACGACCTTATGTTCGTACGCGTGTGATTTATATATATATATATGTATGTATACTTCTATGTATCTATACATTTACTACGTATCTATCTTATATATATGTACATATAAAAAATTTTAATTCGACGACGATGTTTCTCTCTTTCTGTATATATTAAAATTTTTCGTTAAAGTCTCTAACGTATATGCGTTACGTAACAAATTCGGATACGTTTTAGAATACTTCCTTAACCCTTTGACCCAATTAACCAATCACGACGCGGAAACTAATCCACGTATCCGATTGGTCAATCGTCGATATCGATCGATCAAAGTTATACGATAAATTAAGTTTTTTTTCTTTTTCTTTTTCCTCGTTATAAAAGAAAATCCGTCCGATCCGTTCGTTCTTACTTTCATTGATCGTCGTATAATTTATTAATTATATTAATTTGATATCTATCTTTTCCAATATTTATTTTTATCGTTATTCGATAATTAATTAACGTACGATAATGATCGACGTGAGATATCGTTAATGCGGGATACTACCGACGACAAATTTCAGCATTGACGATTATCGAACGTATTTCGACGTTAGAAATGATATATTAACAGGAGCGATTTAATTTGATCGACCGATTACATAGATATATTCGCACGGACTTCTTGTAAATTTTTTTGCCGTTAAACAAAAAACTCGCGTACGATTGGCCGGTCATCGGACCACCCAAAATTCGGCCAATCACGATCGTCGTTGCCTATTTAACGGTCATTGTTCTTCGTGAAAGTGAACGCTGCAGTTCGTAAGGTAGGACAATGGCTGTAAAGAAAAAAAAAAAAAAAAAATGTAAGTAAACGTTCGATTCTAATACGTACTAATCCTCGAATTACAATAAATGATACGTCGATCGAAACGACGAGTAGAGAATAATTCTAATGATCCGTGGGAATCTGATGGATGAAATTTTATAATCCAACGTCGAAATTACGTCGTAGGACGCGCGAGAGAAAACATTGTTGTCAGTTCCGAGGATGACGAACGAATGTGGTACGCGTTTGTATTATTCGTAAATAATGTACGATCTTTTCCCACCCGATTGACTTGGTTTGTTTGGCAAGGTCGTTGTATATATCGTGTTACAAGTCGTAGATTTTTCGTAAGGAAGGGAGAGGGAAATACATACACACACACACATATATATATATACACACAAACGGTAGAGATAAACCTGGGGTCAGAAAGGACAATTAGTTTTCGAAAATCGGTCGATACGTACGTACGTACGTACCTACTTTAATTGCGTGGGTATATATAAATATGAAATATTACAAAATTTCGCGAGTGAATTATTTCGCATTAACACGTTTCTTTATAGAAAGTGAAGAACGTTATAATTCATTGCATTTATTAACGTTAATGTCAATTGACTTTCGAACAATTATTTTCGAAGCTACGAACGTCAATTTAAATGCGTATGCATATTAAAAGTGTTTATATAATATAGTTTTATTTGACATCGTACGTCTGTTGTTTCAGAACAATAAAAATTATATTCGGAACGTGAAAATGAATAATAATGAACTTCTCATCTCGCCGCGTCCATCGATCGATCCCCAAATCTCTTGGAGGTTATCCACGTCGATCGAAGTATGTATATAAATAAATATATATATCTTTGACGACGATATATATGCTCGTTGCATCGAATTTATCGAAGGTGAGACAAAATGAAATATGAATAATAAGATATAATAAAATAACTTAACGTGACGTACGAATGGGAAAAAAAAAAAATTCATATACATTCGTTCGTGCGTGACTACGTATGCGTTCGGAAAGGTTTGACCTGTAATATTTTTGACGTCGTAATGGGGGGCGGGGGAGGGAGGGAAAGAAAAATTTGATAAAAAATAAAGAACCCTTGGGGAAATTAATTCGAATAAATATATTCTCGAGAAACTTTCGTGGAGGAAACCGTAGATAGATCGCGCGTACGAGAAACAGATCGTCTTCGGT
>OU427011.1:2048125-2050625 GCA_911387935.1 Dolichovespula saxonica
TTTTACAAGGGGATATGAAAATAAATCGAAGACATTACAATGAAATGTATACGCAAACACATGTATATATATTACATAATTTCGTTAGAAAGATTCATTAGATAGATCGTACACGTAAATCATTATATCATCCTTTTTATTACATCCACAAGTATATTGAATACAAATTATTAATTTATATATATTCGTCCGTTCGTTCGTTCGTTTGTTTGTTTGTTTTTTTTTTTTTTTTTAATCAATGCATATAAGTATATATATATTATATATAAATATCAATGGTTGTAGGAGTCGCGTGTATTATATTGCACGTTACCCTTCGAATAAATAATACATATCTTTATGGTCGAATTAAATAATCATTCACTATATATTTATTTACGCGTGACTTAATACGCAATACATAATATAAATAATATCGTTTCTTTTTTCTTGCCTTCGTTGAGGAGGGCTGAGTTAGGAGGGGGGGAGTCTGGGGTTTGGGGTTTTAACAAATTAAAAAAAAAAAAAAAGAACAAAAAAAAGGGAACAATTTCTCGATTTTCACGCGTTAAAAAGAAAATTAAAGAAAAAAAAAAAAAAAAGAAAAAGAAAAGATAAAAAAAAAAATATTTAGAAGAGTTAGAAAAAAAAAAAGAAATTCATACAAATCGTTCACTTTGGTATAGTTTTCACGTGACAATAAAACTGGACATCATCGCATTGGTTTCGACTAGAGCTTAAAACTGATAAGAGATAAGAAATACATAAAATATTGTATAAACAAATAAATAATTAATAATAGTCGATTATATAAAAAAAAAAAAAATAAAATAATAAATAAATACAAAAAAAAAAGAACAAAGAATTCCGTCAATACTCTCGATCGAAAGTGTATAAAGATCGAAGTAATCCACTTCGATCGATTTCGGTTAATTGAAAACGAATAATGACGACATTTATCATTTTTAGCGTTAAAACTTTCGACCCTTCTTTTAATATCGATCTTTCAACTTTTTGTTGCGTAAAAAGAAATAATTATCGTAACAGTTACAATAATGATGGTTTTCATTTTACTTTTTCGAAAATTTATAACGGGTTAAAAAGAAAGAAAGAGGAAAAAAAAATAAATATATATATATATATATATATCAACCAATATTCTTCGTTATTAATTTATCAATGTTTGTGAATTAAAAGCACAAATTATAATAATAATAATAATAATAATAATAATAATAATAATAATAACAATAATGATAATAATGATTCTATAAAAATGTAGGAAAATTAAAAAAAAAAAGGATTTCCAACATTTTTTAATATCAATTGAAAAATTATCTCTTCTCTTTCTTTCTTTTTTTTTTTATTTTTTTTTGTTTTTCTCCTCTCTCTCTCTCTCTCTCTCACTTTCTTTCCTTCTTAGAAATACGAGTAATATCACGGTGGCTGATTTTTTCGCAGTTGGGAGTAGTTCATCATAAGACGTCGACTATGCGAGAATTATTTCGATCTTTTTGCCTCCTCGAGTCAGCTTTATCGTCCCCATCAACTTCTTTCTCTTCCGGTGGATCCTCCTCCTCATCCTCCCCATCCTCCTCCTCATCCTCCTTTTCATTTTCTTCTTCTTCTTCTTCTTCTTCTCTCATCTCCTTCTCCTTAACCTTCTCCCTCTTTTCCTCTTCCTCTTCCTCTTCCTCTTCCTTTTCCTGCTCCTCCTCCCGCTCCTCCTCCCCTTTCACTACTACGTCATTCTTATTCCTTCCCATCTTCTCAGTTTTGTTTTGTGCTTCCGTGATCATCGGAATTTCGTTCCCATCTCGGTCGAGCTTCACCCATTGATAATTACCCGGCAATGGTATTTCCTTTTCGAAATCGAAGTTCCATCTTTTTTTAGCCTGCGACATTCAACGAGCGTTTGCTTGAATCATTTCTTTTTTCCTTTTTTTTTTTTTTTTTTGTACGAATTTATTTTTCTTTCTTTTCGAACCAACGCGTTACGCGCGTATACACGAGAACCGTTCGCGAGGCAAATCGATCGACTCCACTTTTTGTATTTTTTCTTTTTTTTTTTTTTGTATATCCAACGATAAATTCAATGATAAATTTTCTACAATTTCTCGTCAGTTAATATCACTGATAAACAATACGTTTTTGGATTATAGAATAAGGGAGAATTTGTTTCGTATGGTCTATTAGATCGACTCGAGTGCAATCCGACGTAAATCATTGTTCAATAACGCAATTCGAAACCAGCCTTTATGGCCTTTGTACATTCCACGATGTTTATTTGAATATGTATATATATTTCAAACGGGGAATTTTAAAAAGCAATATTTTTCTTTTTATTATTATTATTATTATTATTATTATTATTTCGTCACATTTTTGTGACTTTTCGTTTTATGGAGTTCATCGATCGACGCTCGAACGGTTCATATATAAATATATATGTATGCATGTATGCATGCATGCATGTATGCATGCAAATGGGCTAATAGTGATGATACATGTCATCGATTGT
>OU427011.1:2058125-2060625 GCA_911387935.1 Dolichovespula saxonica
CGAAGTTCACATGATTTCGTAATCCTTTTTTTTTACGACTGCGATAAATTATTTTACACGTTCCGAGTCGACGCGTACGATGACGATAATGACGACGACGACGATGACGACGATGACGAAAACTATGGCGTCTTTGATTTTGTCGTCGAGTTTTTAAATGTCCCGAGTATTATTAGAAATACGATCGATAGTCCGGCATAGTCGTCTCCTTGTCCCTCGGGGGTGTGGACGCGTACTAAACTCAGCTGTGGGGTGCTTTTATATTTCTACGCATGCGCGGAATGTATCGCAAGCGAGATATCGTTTTTGCCTTTGCGCATTCGCACGACTATCGATAACCACAAGAAAAGATTCTCTCTCTCTCTCTCTCTCTCTCTCTCTAGCTTTTTCTTTGTCTCTCTCTTTATGTCTCTCTCCTCATCGATATCCATCTACTCTCGTTCGACTGTGAATTAATCGATATTATCGAATCGAATATATCGAAGTGTTCTTCTCTCTTTTCTTTTTTTTTTCTTTTATATATATATATATATATATATATATATATATATATATATATATATATATATGTATGTATGTATGTATGTATGTATGTATGTATATAAAATCGATGTCCGAAATCGAAAAAGATCGATTGTTTTAAGAGGAAGAAATACCTGTGATTATTTTAATATAATCGTATTTATCGTAATGATCGTATTAATTTAATTATTTATTGCGATATCGTCTATGTCGAATATATCGAAATGTTTATTAATTTTGTTTTTTGTTTTTCATCCGTTTCTTCCCCCTCCCCTCTTTTAATTCATTTCAATTTTTATTCAATCCGATTTAATTACTACGATCATTTCGTTGCAATTACGAGGGGATAATTGATGCTCGTTATGATTCAATTGGAACATAGAAGAATTATTGCGTTTTATGTTATATTTTATGCTATAGAAATTATTCCGTAACAATTCAATGCCATCCGATCACTACGATCGTTTAATAATTCTTTTATTTGTTTCTGATAATGATAGTTTCTTTTTCTTTTTAGTTTTAATATTATTTCTATAATGAAGATTACGTTACAATTATTATGATCATCTCCGATCAAGGTCCAGTTGTGATTCTGTGTAAAAATTTTTTATTAGAATCGCTGTTAATCATGACGGTCGTTTGATAATCTTTATCGTCATTTCTGACGATAATAATTATTATTATCGTTATTATTGATTCGTTATTAGAACGAGATAGTTTCTATGAAAACTTTTCTGTGTCAAATATTTAAGAGAAAAATCAAAAAACAAATAAATAAATAGAATAAAATCAAATGAAATGATAATAAAGGACAAAGAAATTAAATTTCTAAACTATACGAACCAAAGAAAAATAAATCTTCGCACGATTGGCTCTCGATAATATCATCCGATTCCCGTAGGGGAACAGTGATGGCAGAAGAAGGAAAATCTTTAAATAATCTCGAACTTTCAATCGATCTAAACTTCTTCGAGAGATCGATCGATCGATGGATTTGGTTTTAACAAATTACGCGAACGATACGACGGAAATTACTTTCTTTTCTTTTCTTCTCTTTTTTTTTTTTTTTTTTTAACGTGTTCTTATTTATATATTTACGTATGTTTCTATGTAAGCCCTAACACATACACTAAAACACAAGTAATGAAATTTCACGTTAAAAAAAATATTTTTTTTCTTTTTAAATATGTATATTTATATATATATATATATATATATATATATATATATATATATATATATATAATTTCAAACGTAATTTCACGTTTATATAAAATTTCTATCGAATTTAATTTTGCGTTATTAATTCTTTGTTCTCTCTTTTATTTTTCTATATATATATATATATATATATATATATATATATCGAATGCAATTTAACGTTTAAAATTTAACGTATTATCAATAAGAACGTTTTCTATGTATATTCAAATGCAATTTAACGTTTACAATTTAATCTATTATCAATAATAACGTTTGCAATTTAAATAACAACAACAACAATAATAATAATAATAATAATAATAACAATGATAATAAAAGAGGTAATGGAAGAAGATGAAGATGAAGATGAAGAAGAAGAAGAATAAGAAAATAATCAAAGATCGCGAAGTATCGATCGCGAAGTATCGATCGCGAAATCGGTAGGAGATGTAGAAGTAGGATGAAGAATAGTTGTTTTGTGTTCCGTTTCTCTCTCTCGCGACACGTTAGAAGCACCGAGTGCAACTGGCCTACGAGGTGAGACCACTAGTCACTTGCATCCCGGTTGCAGCTGACTAGCCTAGATTCTCATCGCGAAACTAACCGTGCTCTGTTGCACGCATGCGCGAGTGTCCGTTAACCGGCCGTTTTATTCTATGTATATACATGCATACATACATACATATATATATATATATATGCATCTATGCATCTATGCATCTATGCATCTATGTATGTATGTATAGATTACATTACATTATATATATTTTATATT
>OU427011.1:2066282-2083782 GCA_911387935.1 Dolichovespula saxonica
GGCCTTTTTGCACGAAGACGAAGACGACGAGGACGACGAGGACGACGTAGACGACGTAGACGACGTAGACGACGTAGACGACGTAGACGACGTAGTCGATGGTTAGTATGTAGTATTATACGTACACACAACACGCACGTTCACTATAGTTACATGCTTCTATGCAATCTCTGTTGCTAGGCGCACCTCGGACCTCCCCGACAATATTTTTAGACGATACGTTCACATTTCGCTACTCGTTCTTCAATGAGACGAGGAACCTTGCCTCTCTCTCTCTCTCTCTCTCTCTCTCTCTCTCTTTCTCTCTGTCTCTCTCTCTCTTTCTCTCTCTGTTTCCGTCACTCTTTTTGCGGAATCGATAAGTGAAAGAGAAAGAGAAGGACATAGTTTGACACATTACTGACAGTTTTCTGATTGACGATTTCCAAATGTCTTCTCCTTTTTTTTCTTATTTTCTTTCCTTTTCGTTTTTTTTTTTTTTTTTTAGTCGATTTCTTCGTCTTACAGTTTATTATTCTCTCTCTTTTTTTCTTTTTTTTTTTCTTTTCAACAGACGTCCAGTCTTTCACGTTTATTTCTCTTTCTTTTTTTATTTATTTATTTATTCCTTTTCTTTTTTTTTTTTTTTTAAACAAAAATAATATCTAATTTTTTGAGCTCATATCGTAGTCGGAGATTGTATAGGGTTTCGATGTTTCACTGGTTTTTTTTTTTTTTTCTTTTTTTTTTTATTTTCTCGTAAAAATTCAACCGATCGCAAAATAATTAACGAAGATGCTCCCGACGGTGGTTTATATTTTTTATTATATAAATATGTATGTATGTATGTATGTATGTATGTACTTATATGGAGCACCTTGTATAGCGAGGGTATTTTTTTTTTTATATATACGTCAATTTTCTTTTTCTTTTTTTCAAACCAGTTAGAGAGAGAGAGAAAAAAAAAAATAAAAAGAACAAAAATCTCCTCGTCCTACGTCTCGTACTTCGACGTTTTCAAATGACCCCTTTCTTTTCCCTTCTCTCTCTCGTTTTTTTTTTCACGAATTTTCAGAGAAGAAAAAATAGAAGGAAAGAAAAACAAGAAGGAAGAAAAAGAATTTTCGGAAGACGGAGACCGAAGGAAACAAAAAGACGGAGAGAGAGAGTATGGGGAAGAAAAGAAGAAAAGAGAGGAGTGATCGATCATGTCGTTCTCCTCCTCCTCCTCCTCCTCCTCCTCCTCCTCCTCTTTTGCACTTCAATCTCCGTTCCAAGCGAAGTATAGTAAGCCGGAAATGACCTCGATTCCGGGAGTGAATCGGTACACCGTGAGAGCAGTCGAACCGTGAACTGGTTTGGAACTGGACAGAAACGTTCTTAAACTTATGTACGCAAGTAAGTACCTGCAGATGTATGCATGCATGCACGCATGCACGTATGCACGCATGCACGCATGTATATATAGATATATATTTCATGTGTGTATACATATACACACACATAAATATATATAAATATATATATATATGTATGTATGTATTATATACAATCGAATTGCAACATGCATTTTTACCGCTTCCTCCTCGGAGTAAAGAATGGAAACGAAATGAGCAGTTTCTCTCTCTTTCTCCCTCTCTCTCTCTCTCTCTCTCTTTCACAATGTATTTTTCTCTCACGTTGTTCCCTTTTTTTCGGCTATATTATTACTACTATTATTGGTGTTCGGTAAAAGTTCGAACGAAAATATATATTGCGTGTGTATTGTATCGGAAGAAGATGAAGATTATGAAGAAAAGGGAAAAAATAAAGGAATAAGGAAAAAAAAAGAAAATGAATGAAAGAGAAACGTAATAATAATGATAACAACAATAATAATGATAATAATAATAATGATGATCGTCGTCGGAGTCATCGTCGTCGTCGCGGGGCGTTGTGTGAAATCACGATTTTTATTTGTAAGGTACGAGAAAAAGGATTATACATGTATATTTCCGTTATATTGTTTTTTCTTGTTTCTTAAAAAAAAAAAAAAAAAAAAAAAAAAAGGAAATAAAAAAAACGGAAGAAAAGATTCAAATCTCTTTCAACGTACACCTATTTATCATGTATTCTTTCAATGTACCTATATATATATATATATATATATAAAATTGATATTAGATATATATATATATATATATCGATTTAATATATATTAAAATCGATATATAGAAGATAATCAATGGCCGAACGTCGTCGTCCTTTTAATCTGAAGAAAAATCGTATTGTTATTATCAATATTGATTATTAATATTGAAAATAAATTTTCTATCTTTTTAACGACTATTTAAATATCCAAAGATAGATAGATAGATGGATGGATATATAGATAGATAACAAGAGAAAGAGAGAGAGATAGAGAAGAGCGTGAGGGGTGGAGAGAGGAGGGTGCGTATATAAAAAAAAAAAATAAATAAATAAAATGAAATAAAAGAAAAGAACGAAAGTTCGAACAAAATGGTCGCAAAAAAAAATTTTTCGAACCCACTAAGTCTACGCGAGGCGCTCTCTCTCCCCTCCCCTACCCTCTCCCCCCACCCCTTGGATTGGCGAATCAGTCGACGGTGGCGCCAAAATGTTTTCGCGGAGTAAACGAAAATTTCGAATGTCGGTAATGGAGAACGCCCGAATAGTGCCGAGTAGTAGTAGTAATTTTTTGTTGTCTACCGTGGAAAAACCTAAAGGTGACATCTCGTTTGATTTTTGATAAAAGCAAAAAGAACTCCCTCGCGCCCCCTCTCACGAGGTATGAACAAAAATTGAATTTGTCGGTACTGATCGTGGCTTAGCGAGCAACGACGAGGAACGATCAGGTGGAGAAGGAGGTGGGAGGAGGAGGAGGTGGAGGTGGAGGAGGTGGAGGTGGAGCGAAAGAGACGAAAAATAAAAGAAGATAAACAAGAGAGGAGGAACGAAAGAAATGCAGAAAGGAAAATTGTCTAATAGGAAATGACGAAGTAATTAAATAAATTTAATCTCGGAGGGAGTGAGAGAGAAAAAAGATAAAAACAAGGGGAATTAAAAAGAAGGAGAAGGGAAAGGATCGATCGCTCGAGGGCGATTATTTCTCGGGTGAATAATAATAACAATAATTATAATAATAATGATAATAATAATAAAATGTTTTTTTTTTTTTTTTATTTTCTCTCTCTCTCTCTCTCTCTCTCTCTTTCTTTCTCGAGTGCACTCGCAAGAAGTGGAAAGTATTTTGTTCGTCGTAAAGTTTTCATTACACGAACGCATTACGCCATCTCTCGTAAACGAAACGTCGAGCTCGCGATCGTCCCCACGAATGAAAAGAGAGAGAGAGAGAGAGAGAGAGAGAGAGAGAGAGAGTGTAGTGTTGTTGAGCGCTAAAGAGGAGGATGAGGAGGTGGTGGAGGTGGTGGAGGAGGTGGAGGAGGAGGGAAACCAACGCGCTGCGCTCGGCCGGAAGTTAGTCGATGACGTCCTCCTCTTCTCCAAGAGGCAGATACCGTTTGGCCCCGTTTCCGAACCGATAGATAGCCTAACCAACTTCCTGGTCGAACGAACACATCCGAGTCCGCGCATGGTCTCTTTGAAAGGGAAAAGGAAAAGGACGAAAAAATTTCTTTGAAAAGTTCGCAAAAGTTCGCAGAAGAAATGAAAAGAAACGCGATTAAAGATCGTCGCCGTTGTTTCTTTTCTTTTTCTTTTTTTTTTTTTTTTTACAAAATTAAAATAAAAGAATGGTAAAGAAACGCGATTAAAGATCATCCTCGTTGTTTTTTTTTTTTTTTACGAATTGACATAAAAGAATTGTAAGGAAACGCGATTAAAGATCGTCGCCGTTGTTTCTTTTTTTTTTTTTTTTTTACAAAATTAAAAGAAACGAATGGTAAAGAAACGCGATTAAAGATCATCCTCGTTGTTTTTTTTTTTTTTTTTACGAATTGACATAAAAGAATTGTAAAGAAACGCGATTAAAGATCGTCGCCGTTGTTTTTTTTTTTTTCAAAATTGAAAGAAACGAATGGTAAAGAAACGCGATTAAAGATCGTCGTCGTTGTTTTTCTTTTTTACAAAATAAAAATAAAAGAATGGTAAAGAAACGCGATTAAAAATCATCCCCGAGTATTTTTTACAAATTAAAATAAAAGAATGGTAATGAAACGCGATTAAAGATCGTCACCATTGTTTTTTTTTTTTTTTTACAAATTAAAATAAAAGAATGGTAAAGAAACGCGATGAAAGATCATCCCCGTGTATTTTTTTTTTTTTTTTACAAATTTTTGTAATCTTTCCCCCTGGAATGTAGGAAATGATCGAACGGGTTCGTCGTAATCCATCATCATAAAAAGAAAGAAAAAAAGAAAGAAAGAAAGAACAAAAATGTCGGTCTCTCGGAGAGATAGCAATTTTGTCTTTCTTCCATTTTCCTTCCTCCTGCTCGATGAGTAACGGATCGTATTGTCGGACTGGGGAGTCCTGTTAACGACGATTAAAGAAAGAAAGAAAGAGAAAGAGAAAGAGAAAGAGAAAGAAAAGAAAAGAAAAAAAGGTGGAGTTTCCAGTTAGCGGTTTGTCGTGCGAGAGTAACGCGCAAGCGCGAGAAGAAAGTAGACGGGAAAGCTTGCTTGGATAGAGAAGGGGTAGAATGAGTGAGAGAGAGAGAGAGAGAGAGGAGGAGGAGGAGGAGGAGGTAAAGAAGGAGGAGGAGGAGGAGGAGGAGGATACTCAGCCGTTAGAAGGTCTTTCGTCAAGTATTTTCGGACCGACTGACTTCCCGATGGTGCTGGTGATGCTGGTGATGGTGCTGAACGATGAGGAGGAGGAGGAGGAGGAGGAGGAGGAGGAAGAAGAAAGAAAGAAAGAAAGAAAGAAGGGAAGATGATCTTCCTACTTGGTCGGGTCGCGGGAGTCTTTCTTACAAATTGCGCCACGGGTGCAACGTACCTGTTGTTTACCACATAGCGGGTTCAAAGCCCGGTCAGTGCAACGGTCCTTTCCTTCCTTCCTTACCCTGCACGGCTCCTTACTCTCTTCTCTCTCTCTCTCACTCTCTCACTCTCTCTCTGTATGTGTCTCTGTCTCTGTCTCGTCCTCCCTTCCACCACCATCGAACAGATAAAAAGAGAGAGAGAGAGAGATGATCATCCATCGCAAAGTCCAACGAGGCAATGTAAGGTTAAGAAAGAAAGAGATAGATAGATAGATAGATAGATAGATAGAGAAAGAGAGAGAGAGAGAGAGAGAGAGAAGGAGTTGGTAGTAGGCCGTTCTTCCAACTCCTCGTCTCTTCAAGGAAGTTTAACACCAGAAGCCGTTCTCGTCTCGGCTACAAAATGGCACGGACGGACGAACTGACGAGTCCTGGAGTTTCTACTCCTTCCATTTCTCTCTCTCTCCCTCTCTCCTTCTCTCTCTCTCTCTCTCTTTCTCTTTCTCTTTCTCTCTCTCTCTCTCTCTCTCTACCGATGATATACTCATACGCACGAACATACACACACACACACATAAATATATATATGAATATATAGATAGATAGAAAGAGAAAGAGGTATAAGTTTTTTCTAACAGTATCAACAACGTCACTTGGTGTTAGTAATACTACTACTACTACTACTACTACTACTATAGTATATAACTACTACTAGTAGTAGTAGTAGTTATAGTAGTGGAAGTATGGTACCACCTGTTCAGTATATTAGTACACACATCGCGGGGGGTACTACTGGACTTATTCACATTGGATAACGGAAAACAACTTTGAAATCTGTTATATAGATCCAGTTCGATTCATATTATCCAAACTCATCCATAATTTTCTATATCTTAAACTCGAACGTTCAGATAATCATACACACACACACACACACACACACACACACAGATATATGTATCAAGTACGATGATATTGGTTAGATAGCTTATTCATATCTTTATCATCTTCGTACTCTTTGAAGTTTTGCGAAGAGAGGAGGGTGGGAGGGAGGGAGGGAGGGGGTTGATGGGGAGGGGAGGGAGAGGGAGGGAGGAGGGGAAGTAAGGAGAGTAAGGAAGTTCGAGAAGGTTAAGTAGAGGAAGAAGGGTTGAGGAATGATATAAGAAAGAAAGGGAGGAGGGGTAGGAGGGGGGGGAGGGGAAGGTAGGGTTGATAGTTGTTACACGATGGTACCGAGGAAGAGGACCCCAACCGGATTGGCCAATCCGGCCAATCCTGAGCTCCGTACTACGGCGTAGTACTCCAGAGGGACCAGGGTTCAAAGCCCGGTCAACACCATGTCCATACTTTCTCTCTCTCTCTCTCTCTCTCTCTCTCTCTCTCTCTTTCTCTTTCTTTAGTTTCCCTCCCTCTCCTTCCCTTACTTCCCCTTCCAACTTCATCGTGGTCCCTTCTTCTTCTTCTTCTTCTTCTGTTCTGTTCTCTTCTGTTCTGTTCTGTTCTCTTCTGTTCTGTTCTGTTCTGTACTCTTCTCTCTCTTTCTATACGTCCGTCCGTCTC
This sequence comes from Dolichovespula saxonica, assembly GCA_911387935.1. Classification (NCBI taxonomy): domain Eukaryota; kingdom Metazoa; phylum Arthropoda; class Insecta; order Hymenoptera; family Vespidae; genus Dolichovespula; species Dolichovespula saxonica. The sequence goes on from OU427011.1 coordinate 2,072,770, forward strand.
ATTTCCTTTCTCTTCTCTCTTCATGTATCTCTCTCTCTCTCTCTCTCTCTCTCTCTTTCGCTCTCTTTCTCACTCTTTTCTTGAACCATTTCACGAACGCAAACCTCCTGGCAATAACACAACGCAACAGAAAATAACACGCAAACTGGGCTCACTCTCTTCTCTTCCTTTTCCCATCTCTTTTTCCTCATCCTCCTCATCCTCATCCTCCTCCTCCTCATCCTCCTTTCTCTTCATCTTCATCTTCATCTTCCTCTTTCATCTTCTTCGTGCGATGCTCTCCTCTTCTTTTGGCCGAGGGCAAAGTTTTATTCGGGCTTCGATGATTCACCATTCGCCGAAGATAAGAGGCCAATAAAAGGATTGCGATCCAGGGCGAATGGAAAGGGAAAGAGGGGGGTTGAAGGGTGTGGGGAAGGACGGGGGAGTCGAGGGGAGGGTACAGATGGGACCGGTGGTCTACCAGATGAGGTGGAGGGGGGAGGGATACGGTAGAGAGACAGAGAGACAGAGAGAGAGAGAGAGAGAGAGAGGTGGATGGACTACGTGATCCGCATCGTGTTGGACCGAAAGGTGGAGGATACACGGAGGCAAGCCTGCAGGGAAAAACTGTCGATCGATTTCTCTCTCTCTCTCTCTCTCTCTCTCTCTCTCTCTCTTTCTCTCTTAATCTATCTATCTTTGTCTATCTATATCTATCTTTTTCTCTTTCTCTTGTGTATGCAGAAAGAGATTGGCCGATGGGTGAAAGGGTGGATGGGAATTAAGAGGAATAAGGGGAGAGGGAGGAGGAGGGAGGAGGGTGGAGGAGAAGTACCTTGATCGAACCAACGCGTCCTCCTCCTCCTCCTCCTCCTCCTCCTCTTCATCATCCTCTTCATCCTTCGAGGTTTTGTTTAGACGCGAATTATTCCAGATGATACGTTCTCGTGAGGGATAGCCTGGGTTAGGGAGGAATGGCCATTCCTTTCGTTTTATTTTCCCCGGTCTTTTCTTCTTTTTTCTCTTTTTTTTTTTCTTTTTCTTTTTTTCCCTCTCTCATTTCTCTTTCCCTACCATTTGGTATTCGTTTTTGGAATACGTTTCGGGCATAGAACTTTCATTCCTAAACGCAGGTTCGATATTGCACACGCGTTTCCATCCCCTCTCCCTACCCGCTAATTTATTTATTTATTTATTTATTTTTTTTTATTTTTTTTTTTTATCATCGACTTACTCGTTCGTTCGTTTTATTTTCGAAGAGAGGAAGGTCGAAGACGGCTCGCGACGATTATTTCCCATCCGTCCGTTCGCGTGTATTTATTTGTTTGCTCGTTTATGTTTTTTTTTTTTTTTTTTTTTTTTTTTTTTTTACTCGAAAAAATTAGAGGGGGATAGGAGGAGGAAGAGCGAGGAAAGGATCGAGGCATTTTTCTTTTTCTTTTTTTCTTTTTCTCTCTCTCTCTCTCTCTCTCTCTCTCTCTCTCTCTCTCTCTCTCTAAATATCCAAACGCGCAAGTAACGCGTACGGAAACTCAAGTGGATTTTCTCATAGGATCCGGGGGGATCGTTAGCACAAAACGATATTATGTGCGTATGGAAGATGTAGGAGAGGAGCCAAGCACACACTGCGTACTACGCAGGCGTCCTTGAGCGTAAGCGATCTGTTTACGAGATGGTCATCGACCTCGTTGGTACACACATATCGTTAGAGCAGAGACCTCCTCGGCAATATATATGTGTATGTGTGTGTGTGTGTTTGTGTGTCTATTGAAGAGAAAGAGTGGGAAAGGGATAGCGATAAATGGTAGAAGTCCTTATACACATACACGCACAAACAAATATGCGTATATGTATATTCACGTATGTACATACACACACACACACACACATATATATATATATATAAGCTATACTCTCCCATCGAGGGAATTAAATAAAATCTGATAGAGTTCGCCATTACTGCGGCTCTTTTAACTGCCCTTTAACGAACGACTTTGGAGCTAATGATTCTTTAATTCAATTAACAATATACGAACGACGCAGCTGTGTACACAAGCGCGCAATGCATGCATGCATGCATGCATGCATTCTCGTATTCCTTTTTTATTTTTATTTTTTTTCTTCTTAAGTTTCTTTTTCTTTTTCTTTTTCTTTTTCTTTTTCGTTTCTATTTGCTTAACAGTTAAACGTATTGTCCGAGTTGGTCGCAAATATATATCACTCGTGTTTGCGAGTTTGGCAATATTTCTTCTTTTGTCGGGAGAGGGGAGGCAATCTTGGCTATTTTAATTTTATCCTACTTTATTTTGTGCTTTTAATTTTTATATGTATATATAAATGTATATATATTTTTGTCGTTCATTTGTATGTTGTTATAGCTCGTGCCTGAGTGTATGCATGCGTGCGTGTACGGAGTTATTAGATTTGACAAATGGTTCTTTTTTTTTCGATCTTCTAAGCTCAAAAATTAGATACCATTTATTCGATCCTTGTTACTTTATTTTATTTTATTTTATTTTTTTTTTTTTTTGAAGTAATCTCGAGCAGTGCTGTATAAATTATTGAAAGCAATTCATTGGTCTATCGGGTTTGAAGAAACGTTTAATAAACGACGTGGAAAGGAAGTTGTATACCCATAAGGAATATATATATATATATATATATACATATATACATATACGTGTATACATATACGTGTATATATATATATATGTATATATGAAGATAGATACGTGGATATACACCATGAAAGAAAGAGACTCTCTGCAAATATCATAGACGCGACTGGGATATTTATTGTGTATGTATATGTATATATGTATATATATACACATATACATGCTTGTACGTATACATACAATCAATGCGATAAGACTTAATTTCATACGTGTGTGTGTGTGTGTGTGTGTGTGTGTGTGTGTGTGGGTAGCCATTATCACATTCTTGGTTATCGACTTAGCACGAGAGGTTGACTACTCTATTTCACTGTATAGATTACTTCCCGCCAAAATCTAATCGCGAATGAGAATGAACAAGCGAGTGAGTGCGTGATAGAGAGAGAGAGAGAGAGAGAGAAGAGAGAGAGATAGAGATAGGCAAAAGGGAGAAGGAATATCACGACGTAAATAAAACCAGGAAGGAAATCGTAATGGTGAATTTGAATATTTTTTTTTTCTTTTGGCTTCGTCTATTTTATCGCAAATTTCACTGATAGTATTCACCGTGAAATATTACGATGAAAAAGAGAGAGAGAGAGAGAGAGAGAGAGAGAGAGAGAGAGAGAGAGAGAGAGAGAGAGAGAGAGAGAGAGAGAGAGAGAGTTTTGTTATGAATTGGCCAACTGTTGTTTTATCGTCTGACATGAGTCGAGCACACATAGATAAAAAGTAACAATGATGGTATTTGTTTCGAAGATGAGCAACGAGAGAGGGAGAAAGTACAAAAGGATCGTACAGTTGATTGGAGAATATTTTTCCGAATGGAAATACAATTTTTTTTTTTTTTTAGGAGATTGGACTAACTTCATAGGAGGGAGCGGAGGCGTGGTTGATTTTGAAAGAGGCGGGGCTAACTTTGGCGGAGGCGTGGTTTAACCGAAGAGAGACGGATTGACTTGAAAACAACTTTGAGAGGGGGAGGGGTGGTCTAACTTTGGCGGTGGGCGCGTTAATTGGACAGGGAACGTGGCTGATTTTGGTACCGGAGGGCGTGGCGAACTTCGGCGTGGGGCGTGTCTAACTACGTAAGCGGGCGGTCCTAAATGGAGAGAGGGGGCGGGTCTATCGAAAGAATTTCGCGCGCGCTCGTTACGTTCGATGATACGCTCGACTATAAACGTTATTATAGTTAATACCAATTCACAATCTACTCGCGATATCTTAAGAACGCTCGTGAAATTTCTTTATTGCAATCGAACAAGAAACAATTATTTTCTTTTTTTTTTTGTCTTGAATCGTTCGTCGGTTTTTTTTTATTATTAAAAGAAAGAGAGAGAGAGAGAGAGAGTTTTCACGTTCCTGTTTTGATATACACAACTGACGATTACTATAATCTTGCTAACGCCAACTCGTATACCCATCAGAAAACTTTTTATTTATTTATTTATTTATTATTATTATTTTTATTATTATTATTATTATTATTATTAGTTTTCTCGTTTCTTTTTTTTTTTCTTTGTAATTCCTTCTTGCCAACGAAGATTGACGTAAATTGTTATCAGGTATAGGCTCCTGTTCGAAACTTGTTAATATATAAATTATATATATTTATACGCGCTGATATTGCGTATGTATAATAAATTATATATACATATATATATATATATATATATGTATGTATATATAAGTGGAAGTGTATATAAGTGTCGTAGAAAATAGTAAACGACCGGCTTGGTGAGGAATACGCTGACAACAACAACTTTCACCGTCTATATTGGCCGTCTGGATTTTTGTTGATTTAAATGTAGGGCTCCGAGACAGGCTTCTTGGTTATATCAGTCGTAGCAGTACCTTTGAGAAACTAAAGAGTGACAGTGATAGAGACAGGAGAAACCAGGACAGAACCGTGGACGGGAGATGGTTAAACGAATTTCAAAGCAAAGCAAATTTATTTCGTTATTAAAGCCATTTCGTAACGAGAACGAGTCGCGCGAATGTACGACAACGAATTTCGCCTGATGTTTTCTTTTCTTTTTTTTTTTTTTTTTAAAGTTAATTAACGCGACACGAACGATTAATTTTGTGGCTCGATTAAAAACGGGAGAAGAGAGAAGCCTGGAAGGATTTCGAGAACGGGGGAAGAATAAGATTAAAGAAAAAATATGTACGTAAAAATGAAAAAAATAATACGAAGTAATAGAAAGAAAAGGTTGGAGAGAGAGAGAGAGAGAGAGAGAGAGAGAGAGAGAGAGAGAGAGAGAGAGAGAGAGAGAGAGAGAGAGAGAGAGAGGAAGGACGACGATACAGCTTTCTCACGATAAAACGGGAGAAACAACGAAGGAATTGTTATTATGGGTGAAACAAAAAAATAAAAAAAATAAAAAAAAAAGAAAAAAAGGAAAAAAAGGTAAAGGAAGGAAGAAGGAAAGAAGGGATATTGACGGTTCAGAAATCTGTGGTAATAAAGATAAAGAAAAAAAAATAAAAAAAAGGAGTAATTGAGAGCACGAGAAGGAATACGAAACGGAGTAAGTACGTCTCTCTCTCTCTCTCTCTCTCTCTCTCTCTCTCTCTCTCTCTCTCTCTCTCGTTGGTTTTACTTACTCAAAGTTGGCCTTTATTAACGTCAGAGAGAAAGAGATAAATAGAATGAAATTGTGTATGTCTGTTGTCCGTCTAACTCTGTCTGTGTGTCTGTGTGTGTGCGTGTGTGTGTGTGTGTATGCTTGCGCGTTTAAGAAAGAGAGAGAGAGAGAGAGATATATATATATATATATTGGCCAGTTTAAAAGCTATAGGTAGACACGTTGAAATCCCAAGACTGTTTCTTCTTCTTCTTCATCTTCCATCTTTCTTTTTCTTCTTCTTGCGCGAATGTTGCTGCTGGTGTTTCTTCTTCATGTCGAGGGCATGCTCATTGGTCAATTGTAGTTTCTTCTTCCGAGAGTTGCGCGAGGTTAGGAGATTGCATTCCACGAAGCAATTTCGGTCCAAGGCCCCTCTCTCTCTCTCTCTCTCTCTCTCTCTCTCTCTTTTTTTTTCCCTTTATCTCTTTGTGTCTTCTTTCGATTCGCCTCGCTAGTCACCGGATCGTTTCTTTTCTCTACTTGTTCTCCGTTACACTTGACTCTCTCTCTCTCTCTCTCTCTGTCTCTCTCTCTCTCTCTCTCTCTCTCTGTCTCTCTCTTTCTCCTTCTTTATATCGCTTCGAATTCTTTTTTTTTCTCTTCCTTCCTTTCTTCCTTTTCTTTTTTTCTTCCACTTATTCTTCTTATTATTCTTATTTTTATTCTTCTCCTGCTGCTTTTTTTTTTTTTTTTTTTTTTTTTTTACTTTGTCTTTCGACTTACGAAAATGATTGATCGTAAAGGTTCCACCCCGGAGCGAGGCAAAAATATTTTACGGGGTTTATGACTGCGGATGGAAAGGAGAAAAAAAAAAAGAAGAAGAAGAAGAAAGAAAAAGAAAGAAAACGTCAGTCGTGTTCGTTTTTACTCGTTTTTACTCGGTTGTGATTGTTTTATGGTGAGTGTTACTTTAAGGTGAACGTCTCTCTCTCTCTCTCTCTCTCTCTCTCTCTCTCATAATATATTGTTTATATAGTGAATTATTATATTAACAACATATATCATTTTCTATTAATACTGCTAATCTTATTTATTGCACCAATAATAATAATAATAATAATAATATATTGTTTATATAGTAAATTAATATATGTTTAAAAAAATATTATTTATAAATATATAAATATTTATTTAATATTATTTATATAGTAAATTATTATATTAACAGCATATATCATTTTCTAATGTAACACCGCTGATCTTATTTATTTCACCGATAACGATAATAATATATTATTTATATAGTAAATTAATATATATTAAATCTTCCATATATATATATATATATATTAATTTACCATTAAATATATCATTTATGTAGTAAATTAATATATCTTAAATCTCTCATAATATATTATTTATATAGTAAATCATTATATTAACAACATATATAATTTTCTACTATAATACTGCTTATCTTATTTATCGCACCAATAATAATAATAATAATAATAATAATAATAATAATAATAATAATAATAATAATAATAATAATAATACATACATACATACATACATACATACATATATATAATGTTAATGAAGAATAATCTATAAATTATTATTACAAATATATATGTATATATATATATTTTCTTGGTTGAAACTGTTATGGGGCAATGTCATACGATTCCCACCATGGGAATTTAGAAACCGGATCGAGCTAAAGCAACCTAGAACTCTCTCTCTCTCTCTCTCTCTCTCTCTCTTTCTCTCTCTCTCTCTCTCTCTCTCTTTCTCTCTCTCTCTCTCTCCCCTCACATAGCAACAAGGAAACCTCTTAAAGAATTTCCATCGTCGGTTTCTCTCCCGTGTCCGCGTGTTGGAGTACGTAATAATTCGACGTAGAGTTCGGTGCTCCGTTGAGAAGTTGGGAAAAAGTCTTGTCCCTCGCACGCGCTCTTTACACACATTTCTCTCAACATTGTGCGTGCCTGTCGTTTGGACCAACGCGAAGAATACTTTTTTTCTATTTTTTTTTTTTTTTTCTTTTCTTTTTCTTTTTATTTTTGTATTTCAATATCCATTTATACCGCTCTTACTAACGGTTTCAATACATATACATACACATATATATTTACCAGTTCAGAATAATAGAAACGTCATTGCGTCGAACGTTTCTGATGAATTATGAATTTTATATGAATTATGAATTATAATTTTATGAATTTTTTAGAACGTTTGAAATGAATTATTGTTATTATTATTCTACAGAGGTGTGTAAGGGACGATGATAAAACGATGATAAAACGATGATCGAGTCGATGGTAATAAAGAAATAATTAATAAATGATTATTAAATAACAATCGATTCAATGTGAGTTTTTGAATTCGTAAGGACTCTCCTCGTTCGGACGTAAATTAATTCCGACGAATTTAATAAATTTAATAAGTTTCATTTAATGATCTCCCCATGGCGCAACCTCATTTCCCGGTTTTGAACCCTTTCCTTTGTCACATTTTCATCGGGTCAAAAATTCTCCTTTAGGGCTCGGGCGTTCGTTAATTTTTACGTTTTTGGAAAAATTATAGGGAATAAATATGTTTGACCGAAAAAGAAAAATCTAACGAGTTTGAGAAAAAAAAAAAAAAAAAAAAAAAAAGAAAAAGTACATCCGTTAACTCTCGACCCTTCCGAAATACGCGTAATGATCGTGACGGTCCTTTCAAATTTTTTCTTTTTTTTTTTTTTTCTTTTCTTCGTTCAAAATACTTTTCCTTTTTTCTTTCGTTCTTTTTTTTTTTTACAAATTTCAAGAAAGACGTTCGATTCGAGGAAGTCGATCAGTCGGTTTAATACATTTCTTTCGGACCGGCCATTCGTGTTTTCTTCCTGGCTAAGAGCAAAAAAGACAGAGAGAGACAGACAGAGACAGAGAGAGAGAGAGAGAGAGAGAGAGAGAGAGAGAGAGAGAGACATTTGGGCATGGACAAAACATTATCGGTCGTTGTCGTTGTCGTCGTCGTCGTCATCTAAGGCAGTTTGTGTGACGGTACTTCGATGAAAAAAAAAAAAAAAGAAAGAAAAAGAAAAAAAGGAAAAAAAAAAAGAAAAAAAAACTTTCCTTCTGAGTTCTGATGCCTGCGCTACCCTCGTTAAGGTCAACGACCGAAAAATGACCTGCATCTCTTCGTGCAACACCCCTCCTCCCTGCCCTCCCTCCCCTGCCCACCCCTCCCATCCCTACTCCTTCCACTTCCACTTCCCCCTCCACTTCCACTTCTACTTCTACTTCTACTTCTTATACATCGACTACTCCTTCGGTCATCTTGGACTAAGTTCTACGTTGTTGCTACCACGAAACATGCGTCTTCTAATGAATCTTAAACCCTTAAACGGCGCAACAAAGGATTCCCTTTTCCCAATTCCCAATTCCCAATTCCCGTTTCCCTTTTTTTTTCCCCCACTCCTCCGTCATCCAATTACTTGGAATTCCATGAAAATGATTCTGGTAGGTTCGTAAACGCGATTCCTGGAATATCGTTTCGATTATTTCGATTATTTTGAAGGGAAAAGCGCTAGCGAGGGTTCTATGAACCCTTCCCCCACCCCTCTCACCCCGTTAAGCTCGACGAATTTGGTCTGACAAAATCGCGTATATGATTAATTAATTGATTGATTGATTGATTGATTGATTAATTGATTAAATGTCTTACGAAGTAAATAACTCTCGTTGGATTACGAACGATTTCTTTTCTTTTCTTTTCTTTTTCCTTTTCCTTTTTTTTTTTGTATTTTATTTTTGAAAGTGAAAGAAAGAGAGAGAGAGAGAGAGAATGATGAATAATAGTTGTAGAACGGAGTGGTGGTAACGTTTAACAAGTTAACACTTAATAAATCCAAACGACCAATCCTGTGTACAGGTAATGAACTACCCGACTAAGGAATAATAAAAATAAGAAAAAAAAAAAAATAAATAAAAAATAAAGAAAGAAGAAGAATGAAAGAATGAAAGAGAGAGAAAAAAAAAGGAAGAAGCAGCTTTTTTCAAGGCTTTCATCTATCCATCTAATCCTTTTAAGGACACAAAAAGAGAGTGAGTGTGCGCGTGTGAGAGAGAGAGAAAGGAGATATCGTGTGAAAAGAAGAGAGATAGAGAGAGAGAGAGAGAAGATGTAGGATGGAAAAGGATAAGACGATATTAAAGAAGGTAAGGCTTAGAGAAAGAGAGACACGAGGTTGAGGAATAAGAAACTGTAATTGCTTGGCAATGACTTTGCTGGAGAAATTGCCTCGTAGTCGCGTGGAATACGTTGGTTAAAATAGCGTGGACAATCTCTCTCTCTCTCTCTCTCTCTCTCTCTCTCTCTCTCTCTCTCTCTTTCTGAGAAAGAATATAAATCCAAGAGGAAGGGGTAAAAAAAATGCTCCAGTACAAAGTGGTGGAACTCGCAAAAGAAATTGTGGGGAACCTCTGAGCTTTGCCAACGAATATTCGCGCGATTAAGAAAAAAAGAGCTAAAAGAATGGTTGTACATATACATATATATATATATATATATAGAGAGAGAGAGAGAGAAAGAGAGAGAGAGATACACACATCCATACATATATATGCGTCTGTGTGTGTGTGTGTATATGTATATAAATATATATATAGAGGTGCAATCTCGTGCTCAACATGTGTCCTCCTGTACTTTGCTCTTTATTACCTGTAAATGGTTCTTCGTTATAGCTAAGAAAAGGTACACACACACATACACACACACACACATATACACGAATACACACGCACACGGTTCCCTTTTGAAGTCGGCAATATTGGGCTTGACAATATTTTTTCTTTTTTTTTTTTTTTTTCTATCTCACACCCAATTGACACACATTTATTTTCTCGTTCCTTTGCGCCGTTCATTCTCGGTTCACCTCTTTCTTTTCGATTATGGATCTTGGATCTTGCGATCTTGGGATCTTAGGATCGTACAAATCGTGACGTATCAATCGACAATTATCGTCGAACGAAATATTCAATATACAATTCAATATTGTCAATATCAATTCAATCTTTTTCGAATATCAATTCGATATATTAACGAACGAATCACGAACGTAACTCGCGTTTAATGAATTAATAAATAAACAAATAATGAATATTAATGAATTATTTATTTATTAATAGATAAACAAATAATGTGTATTAATGAATTATTTATTTATCGATAGATAAACAAATAATGAATATTAACGAATTAATTGTTTATTGATAATGAATAAATGAGATGTTAAAGAACGAATATATGAATAAATAAATGAATAAATAAGAATCTTAATGAATAAATAAATAAGATAACAATGGCGAGAGGAAGGGACAAAAAAGGGGGGTAGAATCGAAGCTTCAAAAAGAATAAGAAGAAGAAGGGAAAGGGTTTACGAAAATTTCGAAGAGGACGACTCGATGATGCATCGGAAGAACTCGTTGCACCTGTGGCGAGTGGTGCATACTTGTTCGGGCTAACTCCTCTCATGCTTACTTTCTTTAGCGTATGCATTAAACGCACGTACATCAGCCTCCGGCCAACAACAGCTTCTATCTCTCTCTCTCTCTCTCTCTCTCTCTCTCTCTCTTTCTGTGTGTCTGTCTCTTTCTGTCTCTCTTTCTTTCTCTCTTTTTCTCTTCGGTTGTTGCACCGGCAATCACGATAATCGTGAAGTTTATCGAGAAGAAGCTTGGCTGTGATTAACGAGGATCGTTTTAAATCTTCCAAGGGAAAGGTAGAGAACTACGTGATATGGTTGCCATGGTATT
>OU427011.1:2091282-2096282 GCA_911387935.1 Dolichovespula saxonica
TTATTGCGCGCGCGCGAGCGCGCGCATGCTTGGAATAACCCTTCAAAATACTTTGGCGTAAATTTATCAGTGACGTCCGTCGTCCGAGTTGATAAATATACCTACCTTCTCTCGTCTCTGCCATTTCTCTCTCGCTACTGCTTTTGCCACCAAGATCATCAACGTTATGATACTGGATTCGTCAAAATTCAATCGAGAAAAAAAAAATAAAATAAAATAAAATAAAATAAAATGAAATAAATAAGGGATAAGGGAAAAGAAGAAGAAGAAGAAGAAGAAGAAGAAGACGATGATGAAGAAGAAGATATTTTTATTACACCGATTACGCATTTCAATTTTTCAAAAATAACAAGATAGAGATCGCTTAGGTTATTTATTAACGTGTCAATATTAATGCGAATAGAAACGAAAAAAAAAAAAAAAAAATAATAATAATAAAAAAACAAAGAAACAGAAAGAGATCAATAACGAACATAGGCTTATATAATTGTGCAATATATATATATTAATTATTTAATATATATCAATGATTATGTTATATGTTAAACGGTGATAATACGGATGAAAAACGTACGATGTTAGATGATAGAACGTAATGAAAATTATAATAATTGAGATTATGTAAACACATATATACGTAGATATATATATACATATATATAAATGTATGTATGTATGTACATATATTTTTGTGCTTGTATATACAGGTGGAGGCAGATTGATTACGCAACGTTTAACTCGTAGATCAAACAGATTTATTAAACACACGAACGCACATTTTCGAATGGTAACTCACTGGTTCGGAATGATTAAAGGGGATGGGGGTGGGGCAGGGGTGGAGGGGGACAACTTAACAAAACCAAAATAATATATCGTGGTTATCTTGCGTTACGTGGCGAAGTACGAGAGGTATTACATTATTCATTGATTATAAGATGAACAGAAAAAAAAAAATATATATATATATATATATACATACATACATAATCAATAATACGATACGATATTAAAACGGAACAATTTTTAAATACGATCAATACGAATATGACAGCTCTTTATGATAAAAAAAAAAATAGAAGACAAAGAGAGAGCGAGAGAGCGAGAGAGAGATAGAGAGATAGAATGAGATAGAGATAGATAGATAGAGAAAGAAAATAATATGTTATTATGAAGGTATAATTAAGATCATTAATCGTTACGATTTCAAGTCGTCGCGATGTTCCAACCAGACTCAAACCGTGGACCCTTAACAAAAAAAAAAAAAAAAAAAAACAAAAAACGGAAAAGAAAAGGGGGGGAAAAAAAAATAAATAGGAAGAAGAGATAAAAGGGTGAGAGTGAGAAAGGGGGAGGATAATGGCGACGAGGTCGAAGAGGGTGAATATTCTTTTCAGGCAGCTTAACATCTCGAACGCGCCACTTCGCATATTTAAAATGCAAATCCGTACGCCAATAAATCTCTCGTACATGGTTCGAGCGGGTTTGTGCGAGGGAGAGAATCCCTTCTTCTTCTTCTTCTTCTTCTTCTTTTATTCTTCTTATTATTATTCTTATTCTTATTCTTATTCTTCTTTTGGATCCTCTTTCGGATCCTTTATTTCTCGAGAGCGTCCTCCTCATCACTAAAAGACGTCAGGATTCCTTCTCTCGCCGTGACCATTATTAACCCGCGGTTAATTGAATCGCCACACGGCCTCGCGCTCGAGAAAATTTTCAAACGAGACTCCTTCGTAATTCTTCGAAAAAAAAAAAAAAAAAAATAAGACGACGAGAGGAGAGGAGAGAGAGATGTCGAAACAATCGGACGACAAATTTGAAAACAAAGAGTTAAGTTCGTTCGGATAAAAAGAAAGATAGAGATAGAGAGAGAGAGAGAGAGAGAGAGAGAGAGAGAGAGTGTGGAATCTTTTAAAAAGTGACCCCTTTCGTCTATAGTGTTCCCCTCTTTTCAAAAAAAAAAAAAAAAAGAAAAAAATATATATATATATATAGCATTTAATCCTGTATTTATATACTCGCATAATTTAGCTTTTTCAAGATACAAAACTCGAGTCTCTGTGAACGTTTTATTATTCGCATATATCTGTCGCGACGTATGTATTATATATTTATATAGGTACGTGTATGTGTTTATGTGTATATATAGGGTGAGTCATTAATTACTTACTGATCTCAAAATAGAAAGTAAATCCTTTCTCATACGCATATACGTATCTATCAAAAATTATTTAAACCCGATCTAGTTTAGCATTTTATTCTAAACGTTCGATCTAATCAAAATAACTTTTATTGTTTTTGTAAGATCGGTTATATATTATATATAGATAAGCATATGTATTTGAAACGATTATAATTATTACTACACCCTTTATATTAAATGAACAAGTTCATTTTTATTTCGAACGTCTTCACTACGTTGCATTAAGCTCGTTCGATCTAATCAAAATATCTTTTATTGTTTTTATAAAATCGGTATATATTCTATATATAAATATATATATATATACGTAAGCATATATATATTTGAAACGATTATAATTATTACTACACCCTTTATATATCAATACATACATACATATACATATATATATATATATATATATATATATATATATATATATATATATATATGGATGCGTATATGTAAGAAGTGAGAAAAGAATAGCGCGACATTTAACCGAAAGCTTCTTTAACGCTATATTTTCTCTCTTTCTCGCGCGCCTCGTATACGACCATATATATGACCTTTCTGACCTCACTTGTAAAAGGCTGTGCATTAGTGACGTCACACGGTTCTGGCGTTCGTATATATGCACACACACGCACACACACACACAACTCTCGCTACGCGACATATAACCGACGGGCCCCCATACGCCGAAAGAAAAGTGGACGTATTAACGCGCTCACGAGCCTCCTTGGTTCGTAACCCTTTACGACGTGTAAATCACGAATATGAAACGCCAAGAATCTCCTCTCTCTCTCTCTCTCTCTCTCTCTCTCTTTATTTTTTTTTTCTTCCCCCACCCTTCGAGTATTCGAAGTTCGTGCAACAAAATTTCCACTCCGTACGTTTCAGAGACCAAATACTCGCGAGATCAAACGAATCGAATTATTCCTTTGTCCTAAATTATTTTTTTCCTTTTCTTTTTTTGCTTTTTTTTTCTATCCCTTTTTTCGTCTTCTCCCTTTTTTTATCTTTTATTTTTTTTTTTTCGTAGATAACGATTTTAGATCCGTTCGAAAGAATCTTCGCGTAAATCATCACGCAAAGCTCCCCATCGTAAAATCGTGTATCGATCGTTTACATATATTTTTTTTCTTTTATTTTTTTTCTTTTTTTTTTTCCGTAGAGCGTTCCGAGCTCCCGTTTCTCGTTCGTATCGAGAAAATTCAAGAAACAATTAGCTCGATCCAATAGCCGTTCAATCTAATTTATCATTGGGCCGATAATTAAATCCTACGGAGCATTGGCCATTTTTTTATTTTTTTTTTTATTTTTTCTTTCGAGATATCAAACGTTAACCGGTTTGTGAACGAACTTTATGATTATTTTTGCTTCTTTGTGAATTTTCTTTTTTTTTTTTTTTTTTTCAAATTGACGCACAACGACGTGTCGATATCGATTTGTAATAATCGATGCTTCAGTATCGATATATAACGACTCTGTATACGTGGTATCGTTACCGTTATGTACGATACGATTGTTTTAATTACGTTCTTTTTTCTCTTCGTAAAAGAAAAAAAAAAAAAAAAAAAAGAAAAAAGATAAAAAACGCATCTCGACGTTGGAATGTCAAATCGAAGACGGGGTTACGCAACGCTCGCACGTCCATCCGAATTCTTTTCGATACAAGGTCGCTAGATCTAGGATGTAAAGGGATGAGGGAGGGAGGGAGGGAGGGAGGGGAGGGGAGGCCGCCTTTTTCGCTTCTACGTGGAATATCTTTGAAACGAACAGAGAGAAAAAAAAAAGAAGAAGAGAAAAAAAAAACAGAATAATACGAGAGAAGAACGCTAGCGTGAATGGTTGAAAGAAGATGGATAGAGAATCGACGACGACGATGAAACGTAAAAAAGAAAGAAAAGAAAAGAAAAGAACAAAGAGAAGAAGACGGAAAGCAAGAAGAAAAAAAAAAAAAAGAAGAATTGATCTGATCGATAATAAAAATCGAACGTATTCTTCCACGATCCCCTACTCGTAGTAATACCAAAACGAACGTTTAGTGATATCTCTCTCTCCTGATCTCGAGAGAGAGAGTGAGAGAGGGGAGAGAGAGGAGAAGACGAACGAGAAAGGAGAGGGGGAAGAAAAAAATATATATATATTTAAAAAAAAAAAAAAGAACCCGAGTAAACGAATGTATCCTTCGTAAATGAAAAAATAAGGCGATAAGTGTCCTGCGATGTACAACGGGGCAGGGGAGGGGAGAGGGAGGAGGAAGGGTGTTACGACGTCGTCTGCGTCGAAGGATGTAAATTTTTGTTGTATAAAAAAAAAAAAAAAGTAAACAAAAATAAAATAGAAGTAAGAAGAAATCACGTTCGCGTAGAACTGGAACATCGTGTATTTCAAAAGAAAAAAAAAAAAAAAAAAGGAAAGAAATTATCGAATATCGATGTCGTGCTATATGTGTGTGTGTGTGTGTGTGTGTGTGTGTGTGTGTGTGCGTGTAACGATTTTGAAATCAATTTTGTCTTATGGTTAAGTAACGAATAGCCGAAGGATAACGATAAGCATTTAAGTAGAACGTAGAAGGGATAGAACTCTAAGGAGTAACGTCGACGATCAAAAGAGATGAATGAAAAAAAAGAGAGAGAGAGAGAGAGAGAGAGAGGGAGAGAGAAAATAATAAAAATAAAAATCAAGAAGGAACGAGAGAGTAAGAGAGAGAGAGAGATAACAAGGTGAGGAATAAGAAGGATATAATAAAAGGATAAAAGTGGTGGTATAAGAAGACAGGGAAGAGATGTATCTCGTGAGAGAGAGAGAGAGAGAG
>OU427011.1:2103782-2113782 GCA_911387935.1 Dolichovespula saxonica
TTCAGGAACAATGTCGTTCGAATAATCTCGGATAGCGTGTAATGGGGGTACTGTTGGTCGTTGAAAATTAATTCTTATAATTTTAAAGATAATCTTAATCAAAGAATGCAAAAGGAAAACTAACGACGATGATAAACGAAGAGAGAGAAACTGGAGAACCATCGAAAAATTAAATTGAATGAACGTTAAATCAGCTTGCTCCTTGGCGATTGAAGGAGAGAGAAAAAATAAAAAAAAAATAAATAAATAAATAAAACAGAAAAACGGGAGGAAAAAAAAAGAGGGAAAACATGGGCCAATTTTTTTTCACCCCATCCCCCACACTCACCTTCAATCGTTCAGTACCAATTTATCTGTTACTTACAAAAGCGTTTGGGACTATAATGTATGTATGTATGTATGTATGTATGTATATATATATATGTATATATTTTTAATCTTTTATTTCTGTACTTAACAAAACCGGTAATTACCGTAATATGCGGCGACTCGCCTTAACCCGTCCGTAATTTGCATGCCGACCTTTGATCGCGTCATATATTCCTGGCGATGCATTCGATAGCGTGGCAACTATTTTTCTCCCCCCAACCACCCCCCAAACCGAATCCAACCGTTTACGAATTAACGTAATTGCATCTATGGGGAGTTATAAAGGTCCCTCCTCCTCCTCCTCCTCCTTCTCTTCGCTAAGTGAAATCGTTTACGCGAACTCCTACGTGGAAGCCAGAATGAAATATATTGTATTAATTCCTTTTTTTTTTTTTTTTATTTTTTCTTGCTGCTTTCTGTCCGATTAGATAGAAACGACACAAAGAAAAAATTTTCATTGGACTCCTTTAGAGAGAAAAAAAAAAGAAAAATTATAATAATAATTCGGATAACAATAAAGTAAGATGAAATTTTATGAAATTCAGATCGACGATGTTGAAATATGAAATATGAAAAGTTGATTATAAATGATTAGCGAAACAAAAAAAAATGTATATATATTTATATACAAATAAAAATAGAAATTAAATGTAGGAATGAAAAAATATCGATTAAAAATATTATATTATAAATAGAAATTTTCTATAGATAATTTCAAATAATCAATGTATATATAATATATATATATATATATAATTCTATAGATAATTCAATAGATAATTTAATATATTTATAATCAATATATATGTATATTTATATACATATAATCGATATATATATATATATATAATTCTATAGATAATACAAAAAAAATTCAATCAAGTATCAACGATCGACGAGGTTAATTACAAATTTTATTTATTTAATGAAACCGAGACCCATTCAAGTTTATCCTACAAATAATTGATTTATGTAATCGATATTTTTTCATTTTCCTTTCTTTTTCTTTTTTTTCTTTTTTTTTTCTTACACATGGAGAGTATCCGAATTTCGTTTATATCAATATAATTATATATATATTTTTTTAAATATTATTCGAGAGACTGTCGTTGAAACAAGACGAAATAAATAGATATAAAAAAAAAATTACGAATGATAAATAATACATCGCAATGTGCGAGGATGACGAATGATACGGAAGAAGAAGAAGAAAACAAAACAAAACAAAACAAAAACAAAAGGGAAAAGAAAGCAAAAAATAAACAAAGAAGTCGGGCCAAAGTTTCAATCGGATTTGATGGTACAAACGAAATAATTTTAACACTTCGTAATCTCGCGTTCCTTTAGCTTGATCAATTACATGGGTCGTACCTTTTTCTTCAGGTCCCAGATCGGTGTATGTATCTGCTTCTTGCACGCTTGCTAGCTCTTGGTCCCTCGCACATCTTCGATCGAACTCGAAGTCGAACTCGTTCTCGACAAGTAAGAGTAACATGAAGATGCGAAGTAGCCGGTGCTTCCTCGATACGTTTGCATTGAAGAGGAACACGATAAACAGAAAAAAAGAAAAAGAATACAAAAACGAAAACGAAAAAAAAAATAAGAAGGAGGATGAGGAGGATGAGGATGAGGAGGACCTGAAGGATGATCGAGAAAATGATCGAAGAAGAGATTAAAAAATAAATAAATAAATAAATAAATAAATAAATAAATGAATGAATAAATAAAGATAGATGGAATCGATGGTTGAAGAGTAATGGTCGTTGGAACGGTCTTCCTCGAGGTGACCTTGAGAAAAGTGCAGCGACGCGAACTCCGTCGAAACGTAACAACGCTTAAAGTAAATCGAGTTAAAAAATTTGACGCTTCGATTAGAACGAGCGATCGATGTTCTTCCTGGGGAAAATTTTTAAACAAAAGGAAAGAACAACGAGAGAGAGAAAAAAAAAGAGAAATCATCCCCGTGAATGGAAGAAACGGTCCCGATAAAAATCCCTAATGAAGATCCCAAAATAGAGATCCCTCGATCCTGACGCAATCGTTCGTGTTACATATCCGGCCGATTTAAAAAAGGAAAATTAAAAAATAAATAAAAAAAGAAACATTCGAGAACGAATGGATGATGAACGTTCGAACGATATTCGTACGAATGCGATTGAACGAGTGTTTATTGAACGAAAAAAAAAAAAAAAAGGAAGAAAAAGAAAAGAAACGAAAGAGGAAAAAGCGATCGTCTGATAAAAGTCAAGTAACTTTTAACGTGTAACGAAAAATAATCGTGAACACCTCGATCTCTCTCTCTCTCTCTCTCACACACACACTCTCTCATTCTCTCATTCTCTCTCTCTCTCTCACTCTCTCTCTTTTCGACCGATCAGAAATCCGTGTCAGTCGGCATAAGGCACGAAGGTTTGCACCTTACATCCCTGGAGTCTCTTCCTCTTTTTCTTCTTCTTCTTCTTCTTCTTCTCTTTCGTCTTCTTCTTCTTCTTCTTCTTCTTCTTCTTCTTTCACTATACCTGTGTGTATACGTATATGTGTGTGTGTGTACACGTACATAAGTATTAATATATATATATATATATATATATATATATATATATATATATATATATATATATATATATATTTTTTTTTTTTTTCTCTGTCTTTTCTCCTCTGCCCTCTCAAGCAATCCAACGACCTATCCTTTTCCGTTTGCCCTGAGGGCTCGTTTTCTTCCTCCTTTTTCTTCCTTATACCCGTTGCTCTCTTTGTACCGGCGTCACGGTTGCTCTTGTTGCTGCTCACATTCTCTCTCTCTCTCTCTCTCTCTCTCTCTCTCTCTCTCTCTCTCTCTCTCTCTCTCTCTCTCTCTCTCTTTAAGAAGTAAGAAAGAAGAAGAAGAGAGAGAGAAAATACGGTCCTCTTCGAGAGATGTACCCTCTTCAGTTCCTCTCTCGTACACTCATCCAGTTCTTTTCCTCTCTCTCTCTCTCTCTCTCTCTCTCTCTCTCTCTCTCTCTCTCTCTCTCTCTCTCTCTCTCTCTTTCTCTCTCTCACTCATACTAGTGAAAAACAAAACAAGCAACTGGTCGATCCAGAGAGAGAGAGAGAGAGAGAGAGAGAGAGATGGTTGGCTGACTATTGAAGAGGGACTGGAAGGACTGAAAGAGTACACAAAAGAGAGAGAGAAAGAGAGAGAGAGAGAGAGAGAGAGAGAGAGAGAGAGGGAACACAGTTGAGCGAAGCGTGTCTCGACACGCGAGATGCTGGATCGGATTCGACCCACGGATCCGGATTCACGAAAGTCTCGATCTCTTGGATCATTCTCCTCGGTTCCTTTTTCTTTTTTTCATTTCTCTTTCTCTCTCTCTCTCTCTCTCTCTCTCTCTCTCTCTCTCACTCTCTCTCTCTCATTTTTCTATTTTTTTTTCTATTCATTGTTTACTTGTTTTTCCTTTTTTCTTTTCTCTCGATTTGACGTTGATAAAAAAAAATCGTTCTCTCTATCTATCTATCTATCTATCTATCTCTCTCACTCTCATTTTTCTATTTCTTTTTTCTATTAATTGTTTACTTGTTTATCCTTTTTTCTTTTCTCTCGATTTGACGTTGATAAAAAAAGATCGTTCTCTCTCTCTATCTATCTATCTATCTCTCTCACTCTCATTTTTCTATTTCTTTTTTCTATTAATTGTTTACTTGTTTATCCTTTTTTCTTTCTCTCGATTTGACGTTGATAAAAAAAACATTGTTCTCTCTTTCTCTCTCTCTTTCTTTCACTCTCATTTTTTTATTTTCTTTTCTATTTATTGTTCACTTGTTTTTCCTATTTTTTTTTTTCTTTCGATTTGACGTTGATAAAAAAAGTTTGTTCTCTCTCTCTCTCTCTCTCTCTCTCACTCTCATTTTTCTATTTTTTTTTTCTATTAATTGTTTACTTGTTTTTCCTTTTTTTTTCTCTCGATTTGACGTTGACAGAAAAAGATTGTTCTCTCTGTCTCTCTCTCTATCTATCTACCTATCTATCTCTCTCTATCTCTATCTCTATCTATGTCTATCAATTTATCTATTTATCGATCTATCTATCTTCCTAAACTAATCACGAGCATTCAATTTATATGCACGTTTCGTTCGAACGCGGTTAGATTCGTACTTATAAGGATATAAATCGCGTCGTCTGATTGATCTCGTACGAATTTTTATTCGATTTTCTTAAAAAAGAAAAAGAAAAAAAAAAAAGAAAGAAAAGATAAGGAACGATCGAATTCGTTGTTACAATAATCATCAATTATCGATATTTTCATTTGTCGCAAGTACGCGCTTTTCGATAATGATTATTGAACGTACGTTCGATTGACTCGAACGAAATGACTTGGTCGATTGATGGGAACGATTTAATTCGATATTTTTCGTCAATTTTTTTCTTTTTTTATGTTCGATATATATGTATCGAAATGTCGATTAAAAGTCGAGAAGAAAAGAAGAAGAAGAAGAAAAAAAAGAAGGAAAAAGATAAAAGAAATGTAGACACAAAATATATAAGCGATTGGTGAACTTCGCGTAATTTCTCTTAATTTGTATTCTAACACACACACACACACACACACCTCTATATATATATATATATATAATTAATTAATTAAATATCATTATTAATCTAGAGCAATCAAATCGTTGATTCGATCAAATAATATTAATCATAATTAACAAATCGCGGTGTAGGAAAGTATATAGAAATGAGATCGAGTTTGTTGTAGCCAATAATTAACTTTAACCAATCGTCTTTAACACGAAAAAGAGAGAGAGAGAGAAAGATAAAGAGAAAAAGATAGACAGACTCCCAAACGATATTATTTTATCCCTCAATAATCGTCTTGTGTTTGTGTGTTTGTCCACACGTAAAACACAAACCGGAGGATACGCAAAGCCGCTTGAATTTTGCTTTGGACCCTCGATGATATTTTTGCGTGTGTGTGTGTGTGTGTGTGTGCGTAGTACCAAGGCAAGATCGTGAGCATCGAACAGGAGGAGGATGAGGATGAGGACGAGGACGAGGATGAGGATGAGGATGAGGAGGAGAGCTAGGAGGAACCGGTTTAATCTTATAAATTTGCGATCGAATGATCTCTTAAAGAAAGAAGGAGAGAAAGAGAGAAGATTTCGCACACTCACCTAGTTTTCTACCCTCCCTCCCTCCTCTCCTCTCCTCTCCTCTCCTTTTGCCTGTTGGGACCATCCTCCTCCTCCTCCTCCTCCTCCTTCTCCTCCTCCTCCTCTCGCGTTACCATTTACGGCTTCACCGAGAGTCCACGTGGTTATCGTGTGTTTCTCTTCATCTCTCTCTCTCTCTCTCTCTCTCTCTCTCTCTCTCTTACTTACTTACTTACTTCTTGAGTACTCGACACGGAGAGTCTTCGAAGTTACCAAGCGTTTCTCGAGTACGAGTTAACCACCTCGTTTCACCACTAGACTTTTCTTCTCTCTCTCTCTCTCTCTCTCTCTTTCTTTTTCTTTCTCTATCTCTCTCTCTTTCTCTCATTTTTGCCCTTTATTTCTTCCTTTCTTTATTTCCTTTCTCTCCACCCGCCAAATCGTAAATTCATGGGGACTCGTAAATTGTTACTCCTTTTTTCCCCTCTACCACCTTCCCCTCGTTTCCTCTCAAACACCCCTCTTTCTTGCCTTCTTAAAAGAGAGAAAGAGAAAGAGAGAGAGAGAGAGAGAGAGAAGAAACATAGAGAAGACATGAGGTTTTGCGGTATCGCTGTGGTATACATATTTATGGATTGTATTTATCACATTACATTTAACTCTAATTTCTTGCGTATTTTCTTCCTTATAAAATCTTTACCTTCCCCCCCTCCCCCCCCTCTCTCTCTACCTCTATATATATATATATATATATATATATATATATATATATATGTATATGTATATTTATAAATATATGCTATTGTACATGTCAGTAATTTTTCAACATTCACAGAACAATCAATTTTAGCAACTTTCGCATTTAATTCGAAACCTTTTTCAATCACTTATTTTACTTATTTCGTTTAATCCTTTCGAATTAACGTACGCGGTCGATAACGATAACGTAGTATATATTATTATATATGTCGGATTAAACAATCTAATCGTAACATTTAGTGCGAAACATTATCGATCTTTATGTTATATCTCGTTGCATCCTTTCCAAAAGGTATAAGCAGTCGATATCGATAATGAAGTTGTAAGCAGTCCTGGTACGTCTTATCTGTTCGGAGATATCGTAGAGTCGATTAATGCGAGGGAAAATAGAAAGAACGAAGGTTTACGATAACTCGAAAAGAGGAGTAAAGTATAGTTAGGGAGGTGAGGTTAAATGGGTGGACGGACAATTTTGAAATCCTTTTTATTTTTAATAAAACGAGACGATCGAGCAAGCGTTTCAGAATTGAATCGATTAATTGAACGAACGCGATCGATGATCGATCTCGATTGGTATTTTCGATCGATGCGATTTAGTTGGATCACGCGATCTAATGTCCCGGGTAATATGGTAAATAAGGAGGAGGAGGAGGAGGAGGAGGAGGGGGGTTTTGCGAGAGAGGGAAGACCGATCGAGAGATTTCGATTCATCCGCACGTCGTTGCATTTTCTCTTCATATATTCACGGATCATATAAGTATATAGGAGACACGGTTTATGGGAGGTGAGCGAGGGTGAGGGGAGGTCGGAGGGGTGATACAAAATTCATATCACGTTGGTTTTGTATGGACGGGGAAGAGAATACTTCTACGCTATGGGAGGGTTGGTGCACGGCATTCACGACTTGAATGTCAAGTTTTCTTTGATGAGAAACAGAGAGAGAGAGAGAGAGAGAGAGATTGCATTCGCGATCCTTGTTAGAAATATTTACTTCTATTCGTATGAAAATAAAATTGATGAAAATAATTCATCAATTATTTGACGAAAACTAAACCGATTGTTTCTTACTTTATATCATCGTTTTATTGATTCTTTTTTTTTTTTTTTTTTTTAAATCTCTACTACGTGCGATCGTGAAGATTTGGAAAAAGATTGAATTTTACCTTCGTTTGATTATATTATATCGTAATGTTATAAGAAATCGCAGATTAAATCGAAATTAAAATAACAAAAATTAAAAAGAATACATCTGTATATACATATATATATTGAATGTTGGTAATGTTTTAAATTTGCCGCCACTCCCCTCCTCCGGCCCCGATATAATCGCCATATTGATATCGTTAGTCAAATCAGTAACTGTAGGAGGTTATCGTCAATTTCGTCTCTGATTTGACTCGTTTAAAAAATGGCCTCCGTATAATGGTCACGGGCGAAAAAGAAATTAAAATTAAAGAAACAACACAAGAACGAAAGAAAGAAAAGAAAAGAAAAGAAAGAAAGAAAGAACAAAAGGAACGAAAGAAAAAAGAAAAAATACAGAAAAAAGAAAAAAAGGAAGCGGCGAACCACCAAGATGGAATGGAAATAAAAGAAGATAACCTATACCGGAAATTTATAATGAAAATACTCATCCGTGAAATGCACTATACTCTCTCGTGTATATCCAAACAACTAGCGTAAAATAATACTTTTTTTTCTTCTCTCTCTCTCTCTCTCTCTCTCTCTTGAGAAATATCCCTCCCATTATATATCTACCAGCTCGCGTTATATACGCTCTGCACCATCGGATTCGCCGATTATTTTATAAACCCTTTCGAGCAGTGCGTTCAAACGTTCGTACGTTCGTTCTATCCTTGGAAGCCTCTAGCTGCCTACAATTTTCTTTACTTCTTACACGCGTTTCTACCTTTATACAACCTCGTTTCCGATTTACCGTGGCTCAGCCTCATGGTAGTTAAACGTTTTGCTACGTTCATGTATCCTACCTACCTTTCTCAGTATATTATATATATATATATAATGCATATATACATACACACACACACACACACACACACATATATATATATACGTAAAATAAATTAAATATATATATATATATATATATATATTAACACGTACGTATATATATACAATAAATACATATGTATGCGTATGCGTATACGTAGATATATATATACATATATACATATATGTGTAAGTAGTTAAGCGTACGCGTTTTATCAAGGGTGAATGCGACACACGAAGCACACCAGGGTCTAAAGTGGAATAGTAAAAGCGAGCATTACGCCTCGGACACGTGGTAATTTACAACTGGTGCGTACGAGCCAGGGATAGTTCGTAAACACAGAGCGCTTTGTGAGAGAAAACTCCGCGCGGCTCGCTTCTTCTTACTTCTCATCCTCCTCCTCTCCTTTTGCCTTCTAGCACCCCTTCCTCACCCTCCTTACCCTCACCTCTCACCCCGTTTCACTCTATTTCTCTCTCTCTCTCTCTATCTCTACTCTTTTATTCTTAACTATATTGGATAGCGATTTATCTCAGCCTCCTTTTCCTTTTCTTACGCCATTTTTTATTTTCACTTTAATACACAGAACTTCGTACAATATTAACGTTTCGTACAATACACCTTTCTCTCTAACGCTGATATTAAATTTGTCTTTTCTTTATCGTTTTACTTTTAACATACTTTCATCCATCTCCATCGTTCTCTTTCTTTACGTCCTGAGAATACTTGATCATAGGTTTGTGCGATTACGTATGTACGTATGTGTGTGTGTGTGCGTGTGTATGTATCATGTGTATAAATGTAACATGTATACGTATACGAATTATGAAAATATAATACATGTACAAAAATTGTCGTCAGTTTTTCCAAAAGGGTCGAGTCGACTTAACGACCTAACCTATAAAAAGCTTTCTTTTTTTTTTTTTTTTTATTCTTTTTTCATATACGTCGAAGCACTTCGAGACACGTTTTATTACTTTTCTTTGTTGTTTTTTCCTTCTTTTTCTTTCTAAATACATTTCCCGTCTTTCTATTTCTTTCCACGTGTATAATACGTAACCTATCATGTAAATACAATTATCACTTTATTCGTATATATATATATATATTTTTTTTTTAATTATAATATACATATTTCTTTTTAATTCACTTTCTTTCTCACTTTTCGTGTGTGTGAGTCTATCTGATATATGTATATATATATATATATATATATATATATATATATATATGTATAATATGGAAATTGTTTTCAGTTTGTAAAGTCAAGAGACATGATCCTAACCTATAAAAAGTTTTTCCGAAGGTAAATTATAACAAGATACGTAGAAGGAATCACAAGTGAAATAAAAGAAAAGGAAAAAGATATGAGAAAGAGAGCTAGAAAGATAAAAAGAGAGAGAACGAGAGAGAGAGAGAGAGAGAGAGAGAGAGAGAGAGAGAAGAGAAAAACTTAACTACGCAGCTTTATGTTCACATTTGTGGTCATTACAGGTGATCCTCTCTCTCTCTCTCTCTCTCTCTTTCTCTTCGTACACACTCGACGTATTAAAGAAACGCACGTAAGTTCTTCCCTTACAATTTCTTTGACTCCTTGCAACTAATGATCATAACACGCTGCATGACGGATAGAAAAAGGAACGAAAGAGAGAGAGAGAGAGAGAGAGAGAGAGAGAGAGAGAGAGAGAGAGAGAGAGAGAGAGAGAGAGAGAGAGAGAGAGAGAG
>OU427011.1:2118782-2223782 GCA_911387935.1 Dolichovespula saxonica
TTCTTGACTTAAAAGGAAAAAAAGAAAAAAATTCTCGATAATAGAAAGTATAGATCTTATAATCGATATTCATTAGGCTCGTATTATCGTCGACGATAGAAAGTATGTATGTATCTGAGAGAGATAATAAAACGTTCGATTTACTGATTGTTACCTTTCAAGAAGATTAACCATCTGTATCAATAACTTAGTAAATAATGACCCTCTCGTAATGATTCAAACACGAATATCGTAAAAATTTAAATAAATCATATACGCGTTATCTGGATCATTTATTCGAGAGTGTACGTGATGTCGATAATGAAGGAATCTTTATGAATGAGAAATATATATATATATATATATATATATATATATACATATACATATATATATCACACACACATACACACATTATCTCGGTCCTTGTCTCGAATAAAACGGGGCTAACTTCTTTCCTTGAATTCTGACGATAATTACACCCTTTTTGAAGTTCGTTCATCATCGTGATATCGTTTATCGTATGCTAACTCTTTTGGTTTATCGAAAGTATACATCTTGTACATATGTTCATACATATATATATATATATATTATATATGTATACATGTGTATGTACGATGCGTACATAACGTCCATTACACAGTTTCGATATATTCTCGATCTTCGGGCTCTCTTATCGTTCTCGAATCTCGAACGTGAGTCAATTACGTGGTGTCTTCGAAATATTTCTAATTCAGCTTAGCAACAGAACGAATCGATATACGTACGTACGAGTGTTATTGTACCGATTAAATTACATTAGTTAGATTCGTTAGATCAACGTGTACGCGTTGGTTAATACGTTTTGATTACGTGTTATGTGGCGTTTTTTTCGTTAATGTCGAGCGTTCGATGAAATTCGTATTGATCGAGATCGCCAAAAATTTTTGTAAATTTTTCTTGTCTCGTAGAGAACGTTAGGTTAAAGAAATTTTCTTTTCAAACTCGTGAAAAAATGATCACGTTTCGCCATCTACCAGTGATACGACGAGAAGAATCCTTGAAAGAAAGTTTATTTTTTCTTTCGTCAGATGGCGGAACGACATGCTTTTTTTTCGTTCTTTTCTTTTTTTTAAGGATTCCTCGGTGAAGTTAAATAATTTTTTTTTTTTTATAGGATACCACTCGAATATTTAGATTTAAACGTTACTGAAATATCACGTTTCAATAATCGATTTTTGATCGCGTAAGAATTGATTGCGACGAACGAATACTTTTCTTCATTAACACATTATATCTGTCAATAATTATATCGGAAAACAATATTATTTGAATTAACGCGAGTGCGCATAACAGGGGAATAATTATTAATCGACGAAAGTGTGAGTTTAAACGAGGACGACGAGGACGTAATCGATTTTTAAATAGAAATTAATTCTCTTCGTATTCGCGCGCCATAACAAACGACAACTGATTCAAAAGAGGGTCTTAATATTTATTCTCTCTCTCTCTCCCTTTTTTTTGTATTCTACGTGTGATCGTTATTTAAAAATTAATTCACATCGTCATATCCTTTTCTTTTTCGTTATACGACACAGACGATCGTACGCTTGTCGTTTTATATAATTATTGTGATTATTGTGTTGTTCGAGTTGTTATTATGGCGTATATCTACGGACATACATTTGACTAGTTTCGTTCAATGAAATACGCGGGAGATTGACGCACGCGTTTCTCGCCAAATATTTCGCTCGTTGATTTTGTTTTCTTAGCGTTCTTCGTAATATTCGACGTTTTCGAATATGAGTGAAGACATGAATCAATATACGAACATAAATTACGAAGGCGAAGACGTAATGGTTCAGATAAGTAAACGTTTTAAACACACGCAGCAAGGATTAGTGGACGATATAGCATCATCTATCGGTACGTATTTAAAACGCACGTCGTACCACGATATTAATATTAATGTTTGTTAATGATTAATTATTGATTGTCTTCGATAACCTAATTGTAATTAATATATAATATATATATATATATATATATATATATATATATAGCAATATCGCGCAAGCAATTATTTGGAATGAATATATTTTGGTCCAAATGATAGGTTATGAATGATCGTAACTTCTTGATGACGAGGATTGAAAAAGAAAAACACTAATGATATCGTTGTTCGTTGCTTTTAGACGTTGCAAATGATTTATTCGCCCTTAACCTTGTTAACTGTTCTTGCAGAATCCATAGCCAAGTCATTAAAGTCCATCAATGAAAGTCATTCCTTATTCTTGGAGGTTAACAAGATGTTGACGTTGTATTTTTTAAAGGTAGAGAAAAAAATGAAGGAAAGAAATTTTAATGAAATAGAGACTATTTCTCAGAGATTAGAAAGTACTCCATCGGAAGGAAGCATGTGAAGGGATGTTTGCTATCCTTAAGAGCGTACTGGGTAAACGCGCGTTCCACGATGAAATACATTCTTCTAGCGCTTAGATAATTCTTATTGTTCTATTTTTAAGGTGAGGGGATATTTTCAACTCGTACGTTTTGAAAGAATATATTTTTGTACACTTAATTAAAATATGAATTTATATTTGTAATTGTAATGTTAATATATTTTATATATATATATAGTCTATAAGAAAGGAATAATACAAATAAGCTTTATACAAGTATCCAAATTTTTATTCATATCACAAAGTTCTATGATACGTGAAAATGTAGCAGCGTATTGAACAATGGATAAATAGATAATACTTAACGACGTAAGTTTATACTAAACGTATATCTTATAGTTCAACTAAATGATACGAGTATGAGAGTCTCATAAAGATAAGCGTGACCAAGTAAAGGTCTTTGATTATTATTGGTCATATCGCCAAGTTCAATTAATTTCACTTTCATTAATATTCAGGATCGTCTTTGGGTTTCCGCCTTGGATCTGAGGCATCTAAAGGAACTATGTCTGTTGGTACGCTTTTGGATCTTTGAGTTTGTCCAACACTGTATCTGACATTTGTAGATAAATTGTCGATCTTTGGGATTGTCGAAATTCCTTGACACCTTGAATAAATATTATTTGTTTTACGGAGTTGTCCGGTCGACGAGACGTCGATAAATTTTCGTTGATTATACTTAATGGTAAGGGGGGAAAAAAATAAAAAAAAAAAAAAGAAAAAAATATAATAATATAAATGGCACGAGAGCAAACTGACTATGTTAGTATCAAGAATAGCGGCAGGATTATAGTGCTTAAGTTTTTTGGTGCGTAATATTTAAAAGAAGTAGGATGAACGGCATGGAAGAAAGCGAAAAGAAGCTGCGAAGAGGACAATCGACGTGAAGAAGAAGAAGACAGGGAGAAGAAAGGAAAAGTGAGAGAGAGAGAAAGAGAGAGAAGAAGAAGAAGAAGAAGATTCAAAATAAAATTTGCGTGAAATAGGAAACGCTTCGTGCTCTCCCAGCTTACAAGATAATGCTAGTGATTAGAATGCGGTATAATAAGTGCAGAAGTGTAATATCCTTATAGCGGTTTTCCCCTTATTGTTTCTTCTCATCACACCTGCACGTATTGTGGTTGAAATAGAACCCAGTCGAACACTCCTCGATCTCTCTACAGTTACAGGTACAGAATCTGCTATCCCAAAGTTTAATGTCGTTATTTGCCCTGCATTTATCCTCCTCGTCCGTATTCGTGCAAACGCATTTACATTCCCTCTTTTCGTAGACTTGCTTCTTGTTGCAGTGCTGAAAATTGTAATTATATTTTCTTTTTTGTTTTGTTTTGTTGCTTTGCTTGTTTGTTTGTTTGTTTTCTTTTTTATTTATATGATAAAAAACACGTAATTATTATTTCCATGCACGTCGAACGTTTTTCGAAAGGACAGTTTGACATTAAGCGCGATGTTTTATATCAATCAAAGCGGATATGGTAGTTTAAAAGATAAGTACTTTCCAAAAGTACTTTTAAAACTCTTTAACGTTCGATGTCGTGAAATTAGGACGGATGTAACGACGGAAGGAACGTATTCAAAATTAGACGGACACGTCCGTCGAATCAGCGAATGTAGTATCGTCGGGTTTTTTATTTTTTTTCTTTTTTTTATTTTTTTTTAACCGGACAAAAAAGAGAACGAGACCTACCGAAACTGAGATGGATACGCAGGTGATTCAAAGGATGAAAGGAGACGGAGTATAGGGTTAAAAAAAAAAAAGAAAAAAAAAATCCTTCCGTAATCCGTTAAAAAGTCGATCTTTAAAATTATACCTCTGCCTTGACTTTGCAATCGCATTTGCATTTCGTGTGTTCCTCCAATGGCACTATCTCTGTGCCCACGTGCCTCATTTGTGAATCTTCTCCCAACTCCATGACGTGTACCTTTGGTATCACAAAAAAAAAAAAAAAGAGAAAAAGAAATTAGAGAAAAAGAGAGAGAGAGTATATAAATTGTTCATTGTTTCTCGTTATTGGGATAATTGAGTGATATAGGATAAATATAATATATATATATATATATATATATATATATATATATATATATATATATATATATATATATATATATATTATATATATTATATATATTTTATATTATCCGTCGTTTGTTTCGATTTAAATTTCTACTTACCAGGAAATTCCGAATTTCCTTTGCAATAGGCTCGCACGTAAGTAAATCATGATTGCAACATCCGCCGCACCTTTGGATTCTCGTACACGTTGGATAATAAAACACAGACGATTTATTTTCATTGCTCAGTGGTACAGATTGCAATTCTGGCGTACACAAAGCCGGCTTAGGTCTTACCGCGCTCGATCTTTCATCGTTGTTTCCTATTCTACCTGATCGAATCGAATTGTTATCTGTGATTAAAAATTTAACAATTCTTTTTATATATATATATATATATATATATATTTTTATTTTTAAATTATTTTTCAGATAGTTGACAATATGTCGGATAAACAAATATCTAATATCGTTTGAAAATGATTGTTCCTTCGAATGATCCTTGCTTTCCCAATTCGAGGAGGATCATCCATTTATTGTAGAAAACTACGATTCTCGATAATTTCATTCGATAATAATATTCCCCGAGATTGGAGAAACTTACGAATGTCTTTTGGTTGTGCAAAAATCGAACACCCGATCGAATTCCAATTAATAATTCATAGATCTTGGTATCGGCCGTTGGTATTTATGGTTTACGTAAAAGAAACTTTTCGAAAATTGATAGAAAAAATATTCTCAACGATTCGTTTTTCTTTTTTTTTTTTTTCAAATATTTCACGCGTACGATCAGTCGGTTATATTAAAAACGAAAAAAAAAAAAATATCAATGAAAAGGAAGAAGAAAGAAGTTTACTTTAAATATAGGATATATATATATATATATATATGCATATACGTACGACGCTCGGTTAGAAAACAGGATCTTTCGAAATCGAAAAAGTATAAAAAGATCGCCATTAAAATCGCTCGAATAAAATATGCTTGGTGATTGGGGTTTTCTCCCCCGTCTTTCTTTTTTTTTTTTTTTTTATATTTTTTTTCTTTTTTTCTACTTTTATAATCTAAACGAGGAGAAGAAATCACGAGGCATAAATTCGAATGAAGTTTTGAAGTAGCGAGAAGATGATAATCGTGTACGTGCGATGAAACGAAGCCGATTTGTGCAATCTTTTCAAGCTTTATATATGTATATATATGTGTGTGTGTGTGCGTGTGCGTGCGTGCGTGCGTGCGTGCGTGCGTGTGTGTGTGTGTGTGCGTGTGTGTGTGTGTGTGTGTGTGTGTGTGTGTGTGTGTGTGTGTGTGTGTGTGTGTGTGTGTGTGTGTGTGTGTGACGAGAATGGAAGAAGAGTAAAAGAGAGAGAGAGAGAGAAAGAGAGAGAAAGAAAGAAAGAAAGAGGAGCATCAATAGGGTAAAATTGGAAGAGGAAATGGCACCAATGAGATCAGGACCATTAGAGTGAGCACAACCAACCAACCAACCAAGCAAGCAAGAAGAAGATGAAGAATAATAAGAAGATATGTACGTTTGGTACTGACCGAACGAATGGAGCAAGATAAAATACAGGATGGATCAAAAGTTTCATTTTAAATTGAATTTTAAATATCGATTAAGCTTCCTTCCCGAGACAATTTTTTTCTATCTTTCTCTCTTTCGGAGATCGTAAAATTGCAAACCTTAAATAAGTCTCGATAAGGAGGCCCGTAATTGATTTTAATGATCGATTATATATATATATATATATATATATATATATATATATATATATATATATATATATATATTTGTGTAGAATTTTTTGGCCTCGTCCTGTATTTTCAGGTTTTTTTTTAGGAAACATCAAATTCACGAGATAATATCGGAAAGTATGATAATGGTTATAAGGAAAAAAAAAAAAAAAAAAAAACAGAGACTGACGTCCGTGAGAAAATAAAAATAGCAAATTATCGAAAAAGGAAAGAAAGAAAAAAATTATTACGATTTAATGAAGTAGTATTGATAATGTGTTGTCATAAAAAAGGGACGAATTGTTCGAGGATAGCGATAATTTATAGGATGATCTCATTTTTCTTTTTTTTTTTTTTTTTACTGATAACAACGTACGTTTGGATAAGCGATTCTCTTCTCGCACACGTAAATACGTACGCTAGCTTTACACGTGTACTTTATTCGTAATTGAAAACATTTACCTTGTTTTTCTTTTTCGTTTTTTTTTTTTTTCTTTTTTCTTTTCTTTTCTTTTCTCTCTCCTTTAAAATAAGATCAAACTACGGTAGTAGAATACGAAGTTAAAGGCAATCTTCCTTTTGTCTTTTAATTATTATTATTATTATCAATATTATTATTATTATTATCATCATCATCATTATTGTTACTTATTATTAGCGCGTTTATGTGCGCGATACGTGAAGCGTTTTGTGATGATTTTTGTTTCCTTTTGTAATCATTATTATTCTTCTTTTTTTAATTCCTTTTTT
Organism: Dolichovespula saxonica; assembly: GCA_911387935.1. Taxonomy (NCBI): domain Eukaryota; kingdom Metazoa; phylum Arthropoda; class Insecta; order Hymenoptera; family Vespidae; genus Dolichovespula; species Dolichovespula saxonica. Next base: position 2,125,739 of record OU427011.1, read on the forward strand.
TTTTTTTTGGTATCGCAAGAAAACATAAATAACGCTTCACTCGTAATTGTTATTAATTAATTAATTGAATTGAATTGAATCAATACTTACCGGCTATATGAATTTTCATATCTTCCTTGACGAACTTGAGGAACTCTTCGTAAGATTCGATCGAATTTAATTGTTGAGCGAATTGTATTCCGCCCTAAAAAAAAGGAAAAGAACAAAAAAAAAAATAAAAAAGGAAACAACGTCAGAGAGAATTCAAAATGATAATCCGATTTTACGTAGTTGATAATGGAAACAAGAATACCACTTCCCTTTCTGTTCGATTGCGGCTAATGATAAAAAAAAAAAAAAAAAAAAGAATAAGAGGAAAAGAAAAATAAAAAAAGGACAAACAACGATCACGACGTTTTAATTCAATCGAGAATCATTTGGTAAGAACAAAATTTGTTCAAGTTTTGTGAATATTCTTTGAATAAAATGAAAGGACGTTCATTAATTCGTATTAAATCTATCGGACAAATCGATCGATTATTATCCGTAATTATTCGACGTGATGGGTCACATCGTATCCATATTTAATATTATAATTCATCAAGAAGATCGTACAAGATTTTATAATTTCGTGATAATAATTTTTTTACTTGGACGAATCATATATATATATATATATATATATATATATATATATATATATATATATATATATATATATGTATATGTAATATATGTGTGTGTGTGTGTGTATATTCATAACAAACATAAATTTATTCTATTATTTCAGGTATTCTAAGTCACTGCTATTTTTTTTTACAGCTCTTCTCTCTCTCTCTCTCTCTCTCTCTCCTTTATAAATGTTATTCCTCGGCACGAATACCCTTTTGAAAAGCCAATCATATTCTTAATAAAGAGTAAAAAAGAAAAAAAAAAATTGAAAAGAAAAGAAAACGAAATGAAACGAAAATAAACAAAAAGAAAGAGAAAGAGAAAAATACAAATATGTGAGGCAAGAGAGAGAGAGAGAGAGAGAGAGAGAATACGTAAGATAACTATTATATTGTAGCACTTAAAAGATACGTTCTCTCGCATGCTTGGAAATATTTAGTGACGCACTTATAGCGCCAACGATAATCTTATTGTCTACTTTACAAATTGCACTTTACCGTGTAGCCCACGCAAGATTCTCTCTCTCTCTCTCTCTCTCTCTCTCTCTCTCTCTCTCTCTCTCTCTTTTATACTTTTTAACGTGCCGACTAAAAACAACGTAAGGTGGTAAGAAAATCATTTGCTCTGACAATTTATCGTCGGCATATACGAGCGTAGGATCATTAAAAGAAAAAGAAAAAGAAAAAAACAAAAATTCTCAAAACGGGCCAATATTTATCACATTTGTTTTATTAATCTCATCGACGAGGTTTGGTCTTTGTATTTTTTTTTTCTTTTTTCTTTTCTATTCAGTTTTCGTCCTCGAGATCGATTATACATATATCGCGAGATAATTTTATTTTGGGTTGGTCGATGAAAGTTATTTTACGAAATTTTCGATATAAGTGATAATGGAGGAAAAAAATAAATAAATAAATAAATAAATGTTTATTTATTTTGTTCGTAAGGTACGTAAAGATCGTCGATTAAAGTGTACCGATGTCGTTTACTTAAAAATACGTTATTATTGGAAATAGTTATCGAGTTAAGTCGATACTATTAATAATTGAAAATAATCGGTATCTCTTCGAATTTCTTGAAAAATCGAACGAATTATCTTATCTTACTGATCTCATCGTCCACTATTTTCTTTTTTCCTTATGTACACATACCCACACACACACACACATATATGTGTATATATATATATATATATATATATATATATATATATGTATATATGTATAATTATAATTACTTTTTTTTCTCATTTCACAGCTCGACACACGGAAAGTGTATTTCAGAAAAATATGGGGAGAAAGAACGAGAGAGAGAGAGAGAGAGAGAAAGAATTATTATTATTAAGTAAAAAAATAAAAACCTGATCGACGATCAGGGTATTCCCGGTACTAACCAATTCCTGAGTCATCAACTATGATCGCGGATACTGTTGTGACTAAGGTGATAATTATCTCTTCAAATTCGATCTCCTTAGGTCAATAATCCGTATCGTGAAAGAATGCGAGGATCACGCTTGAGAATTTTATCGGACAAAAATTATTATTATCGACGATACGAATTTTTTACTATATCAATTTTTTGTATTTAATACTTTTTCTTTTCTTTTTTTTTTTTTTTTCGAGAGGAATCGAACAACAATGCGACGACGATCGACGAGTAAGCCGTACGACGTTAATAAATTTTCGATCATTTACCGATATATACGAATATTTTCTATTACGAAAATATCTATGTATATGCGTTGATGTTCAATAACAATTGTTTTGTATAACGTAGATAGAATAATTTGTACGTGTACTTCTTTGTAGGCCGATGATCATATGCAAATAGGTTTTTTTCGAGATGATGGATGGGAGTGGTATCGAAAACAAAAATTAAAAGAATTATAAAAACAAAAAAAAAAAAAAAGAAGGAAAGAAACGAACGCGTACGTACTATCGACTCGTTCAAAAAATATGATCGATCGAAAGATTCCGCGAAGATCGTTTGACTCGTATTTTTTCTTTTTCTTTTTTTTTTTATTTCAAAAATTGTTTCGAACTTTTCGTTGTATATACCATCGTACAAAAGATACTGATTCTTATTCGATTCAATTAATATTGAACGATATGATGACACTCGAATTTTGTTTTTGAGTAAGAATAAGAAAAAGAAAGAAAGAGAGAAATGGCGGGGGAAAAAACAAATGTCTTGCATAATTACAATGAATTATGTTAAATTGTTGCTTGATAACATCATTACGCGTTATAATAGAAATAGAGGCCTTGCGCCGAGCGAAGGACGTCATCAAGATAAACGCAAATGATCTGTGATGTTGACTTACGTGTGTGCGTTAAGACAACATTGATATTATTATTGAAACGATCTTAATGTACCTTCGTGTTTATCCTTTTTTTTTTTTTTTTTTTTGTTTAATTATTAACCAATGGAGAACGCGAAAATTTTCAGGATCAACGATATAACATCGACGATCGTATCGATGATAAGAGTATAAAGCGATTTAGAATGATTTGAGTATTGTTAAAAAAAAAAAAAAAAAAAAAAAAAAAGAAAATAATAATTGGGTATTCGTCAAGTGACATACCTACGTACGTACTTTCTAATAATTAAAATTCTACATCGTTATTGAACAGTATAATCAAAGCGTGTGTCGCCAGTTAATAAGATTTCTTATGTTAATCGTACCCTTAACGTATCTTGTAATAATAAATATTATTTTGTATAATTTATTAATCTTATTATTTTGTATATATTATAGATATTATAGATCCGTGGATTGTGGATGTACAATGGACTCGATACTTTACGCGAAAAAAAGGAGTGAAGCATGTAACGTAGTAGCTTCTAAAAGGCTAAACTACTCGAAGCTACGAAATCCGGTCGGTCGGTGGTCGAGAGGAGAGAACCTGTTGTTAAACTCGTTTGAATACTCCAATAAGTATAATAAGTTGACCGTGCAAGGAGTACGAGTTATCTCTTGGAAAAAATATTTTAGAAATAACATAACAATAATATTTTCCCTATCGGTAAATTAATTTAATTATTTTAATATTAAAATTAATATTAATTTAATTATTAAAAATATTAGTGGTAGTACCAGTAATAGATTCATCGATAATTATATTTATATATACTTTTTAATATTTTATAACGTAGCTCGTAAACCTTGATTTTCTAAAGGCTCGATATTAAAACTTTAAAATGTTTTTATCGAACGATAAACGACCTTTTGGCGTTCGACGAAGACTCCAAGTTGATTAAACATCATTCATTCATTCATTCATTCATTCATTCGTTAGTTCGTTCGTTTGTTCATTCATTCGTCATTCGTTCGTTAACAATTTTCCAAGAACGTAACAATGGTAAACCGTCGCGTCACCATCACACAAGATAATCATTAGTTTTAATAATGCAATTGTACAAACTAAACGTAAGAATGCAAAGTTCAAGTAACATTAAAAAGATGTCGCGCTTATGTATTTAAATGAACTTGACGAATCGTCCTCGTCCATTACTCGAGGATTTAATGCGTCCGGTTAATTCAAAACTAACTAGAATGCAGAACTTCCTTTCGTCCTTGCAGTTGGAAGCTGGAACGATTACGGCAACGATTTGATTAGATAAGATCATCAACCATGATCGTCTACTTTCTGGTTATCACGGATTAAAGATCGTTACTTGTCTGATTTATTTTTTGTCGACGAAGGAATAACGAAAAAAAAAAATAAATAAATAAATAAATAAATAAATATATGTAAACACTGGATATGAGATGTGATCGATGATAGCAATTGAATTATTATATGATAAAGAATATATAAGATATACGTATGTATGTAATTATTATTATTTTTTAAACGTATTTTCTTTCACTTTCAATCTGTTCTTTTTCTTTTTGTTATTATAATTTTCTTTTTGTTTAGTATAAATATATATATATATATTTTTTTTTTAAATAAAATTACTAATATAATATCTTTTATTTAAATCTTGGTCGCATCCGTGAAAAATATCCTTGTACGTTATTTTTCTTTTTTTTTTTCTTTTTTTTTTTTTTTTTTTTTGATCGAGATACCACGATGATATAACGAGCAAGAAAATAATGAATGCATACTTTCACTTTTAACAACGCACAATTCCGTAGGACTTTCCAAGAAAATAACGATAGATAATGGTATTCTATATTGGTGACTAAAATATCTCTACGCATAATGACAAATGTGGAATTTACACAATTGTTATACCTGTGATCATTGGATAATTAAGTATATCTCGGACAGAGTATGGTCGTCGGACGTCGTGGAAAGAATTCATAATAATGTACGTATACAAACGAATAATGTAATACCTACATATATATATATTTTTTTTCTCTCTCTCTCTCTCTCTCTACATGAACACAGTTACATTCTATAGGTAAACCGAAGGTACAAACGTCCTCGACATTAGTAATAATTCGGCCTTCGACGTCATCCGACGGGCCTGAATAGAAATTGAATGTAACGCTTGAAAGGAAAGAAGATCTATACATAAATACGTTCTACGTTCAATATCATCCTCTTAAAAGGCCTTTTAAATCAAATAGTAACTATTATTGTGTCTTCATACAGGTACGTATTACACATAAATACATACATACATACATACGTATATGTATGTATGTATGTATATCTACATATTTGTCGTACGCTTATACCCGTTATCGAATTGATACGAGAATCGAATGGTATCTGCAATATCGTTGAAATGAAAGAAAAAAAAAAAAAAAGAAAAAAAAAAGAAAAAAGATGATGATGATGATAATAATAATGACGCATCGACGCCGATGAAAATAAATGAAATTCCGGGCACCGGTAAGCGGACCTAATTTTCACGACGTTCAAAGGATTACGCAAGTTTCTCTCTTCAAGAGTTAAGAACGCATAGCCTTCGTAAATCATAAATAATCCTTTAAGTGGTATTACGAGGAAAGAGTTTTAATTGAAATCGACAAAATCGACGTCTTTAATCGTCATTTCATTTTCCACGCCTCTTTTTCTTTTTTTTTTTTTTTTTTTTATATATATCTTTTTCATTATTTACTCACGAACGATTTCTCATAATATTGTAAGATAACGAAAGAAATGTGATATTAATTGTAACAATGCGCATCGATTTGATTAATCTCTCTCTGTCTCTATCTCTATCTCTGTCTCTCTTTTTTCTCTCATGCAATTTAACTCGTTAATCGTTCGTTTATACATTAATAAAAAAAATGTTGTGATCGATTGGATAAAAGCATGTGATACTTTACCATAGGTACTTTGTCGTCGTCATCTTGCGATCTCGAGCTTTCCGTAGGTCTTTTTATATTATCGGTGTTACTTATGCCGATCCGTGGAAAATGGATCCTGTATGGATCATTGGCCTGTCGATTATCACTTTGGCCAAGAACAAGGCCGCACGACGCGATCATAAATAACGCGAGTTTCGTTCCGAAATACGACATCTTTCTTCTGTAAAACGAGTATACGTATTTTTTATGCTGTTGCATTCTCTCGTTGGTACATATAAATATATATATATATATATATATATATATATATATATATATATATATATATATATATACGTGTGTACAAAAAAAAAAAAGAAAAAAAGAATGGAACTTGTACAAACTTTATGTTCGCCGTCTCTACTATTATTATTATTATTATTATTATTATTATTATTATTATTATTACTATTATTATTATTATTATTATTATTAGTAGTAGTAGTTTTTAATTTCTAATTATTTTTTCCCCGCGTTTTTTCTTTCTTTTTTTTTTTTTTACGATCACGATATTAACATATATGCGCACTTCTTTTCCTTTTCTCTTTCTTCTTCTTTTTCAATTTGATCCACGTGCGTCACCGAACGATAACTGACATTTATATCACCAAGATCGACGTTTATATGTTTAGCTTCGTACGATAAACGCACACCTGAGCGTTCCGCGATCGACTGCATGATCGGATAAGTCAACGGCGCGTATTTATATCTCTCTTTTTCTTGGCGCGAATGTAACGCGCGCGCGCGCTAGAACGAATCGCGCGATTAGGCGAAACACTTGCGATACTACATCTGTCTTACCAACGAAGCGTTTTCTCTCGAACGGTTGTTTGACCTTTTTTAATAATCGAGAAATCACGGATCATTCGATAATCGATATTCGATAAGAATTGTCGATTGGACGCTCGCGTACGAATCAATATACGAATTATTAATACGATTATCTACGTCGTACCATAGGTTTTCGAAGGTGTCGATTATATATTTTTTTTTTTTTTTTCCATTTCGAGTCGCGAATCGATCCGATTATCGGGAAAATTAATTTTTAATTATAGGCTGTTATTTTGTTTTTCTTTCCTTTTTCGGAGTAAGAAAAGAAGAATTCATATCGTACGAAAATTTGCGCGGTTAGTTTGAATTAGCTGCTGTCGCACCGGCAACAATGTCGCGTAGTAGTAGTCGGTAAATCCTAACGCAGTGAGTAATTGAATAATTAAGATATTTGTATATATACGTTCGTTTATATAAGTTTTTGTTTATAAATCAATCAGATTTACATTGAGTTTTTATCTTTTTTTTTTTACGTAAGTGATAATAAACTAGTTATTGGAACGTTATATCTCGTCGTTCGTGTCACGCACATCGTTACAAATTTTTTTTATTTGGATAAATTTCTTATTTTTAACTTTATTTTCGTAAATCTTTTGTCCATATAATGCGATTGTTTTTTTTTTTTTTTTTTTTATCTTTTTCATACTATGAATTCCTTTTATGGATAAATGCAGAGAAGTATTGAAGATGCCATTGACAAAAGCTGTGTAAGATAGATAAAATTATTTTCTTAGTTTTCTGTTTTACTTACGAAACGAAATATTTACCAGTACTACAATGGTTGTGAGGCATATAACTCTGTATAATGTACCCATGTAATATACTTCCAGTTTCAACGGCGTTAAACATCCAGGACGATGGGTATTCCATGGCGTCGGATACGAGGGGCATGGATTTTCGCTGAAGATAATAATAATGTTCTTTTTATATCAGAAATTGGTATTAAAGCATTCTTCGCCGTTATATTTTTACCTGTTTGATATCGAGGATGATAGATTATAATCGTCATCGACTGATGACGCGCAACAAGATATCGGAATATGGCAAATGTAAATACCTAAAAGATTAATAGAATTGGTTCGATCGGTTTCGAAATTGTATCCCTTGAGAAATTTCTCATTTTTACACCAATCGAAATTGCCCCTCGCTCCGCAACATTTAAACTGTACGGCATAGGACGAGATTTGTGAATTATTTATCAAGCTGTTACGTATTATATCGCCAATTTATTAAAAAAAAAAAAAAAGAAGTAATGCGCACCGTCGTTTGAAATTTATCCAAAGTGGATGTAGAAAGGTTTATTGTTTTGGAATTGATCATCGCGAGGACATTCATTTCCACGTTTTTCAATATATCAGTTTCTACTCTATTTTGCATGGAAGCAACGAATAGCATAACTATTGCCACAATTAAAGAACTAGCCGCGTGCTAAAAGAGGGAAATGGATGTTTAATACGAAAAAAAAAAAAAATAAATAAATAAATAAATAAATAAATAAGATGTAACGCGTATGTTGCCACCAACTATTGCTCTTTTTTGTCGTCCCTTGTGAAGGAAATAAAGTGCTATAATGGAATAGATCAAGAGTACTAAGGATACAATAACAAATGTTGTTCGTATTAAACTATGTATTTCTTGCTTTACTATTGTCAGTATAATGTTTTTGTGTATAGCCAGAATAATAGCCGCAGTTAAATGTATAAATCCTGCAACCTAAAGACAATAATTACGTTATACATATATGTCAAAGAATTATCGAACATTTTACCGACCAAAATAATGCAATCGAGTGTTATCTCCATCGCATGCATATTGTATATTAAAGTCCATATTCTGTAAACGCTTTGCCGTCTTGTATTTTCATTGGGCGATGTCTTTACAAATGGTGCTATTTGTTGATCAACCTTTAAATCTGGAGTGGAGGCAGTGCCACTTTTACGCCAGGTCGTACCAGCTATTTTACAGTTTTAGATCGATAAGAATATTATCCCATGGATTAGTATAATAATATCTGTTAATTTATAATATTAGAAAAATGTCACACTTTTAGGGAATACCATCGATCTTGTTTTCCTTCCAGATTTAAAGGAATCTGTTTCGGCGTTTCCTTGCCTTAATAAAGGTGGATGAGGCGAAACGTGCCGATGTACAATGGATTTACGTTGGTAATTTGGACCAATTTGGCTCGAGGATGATGGAATTGAAGTATAAGTCTGTACACAATCAAAGCGAAAAAATAATTCCGATACAAATAAAGAGGATCAATCATTTTGGTTGTATACTTGATTCGTTGATAACCGAATGATAGGTGTTTTGATGTAACGCTGGTTGCTCAAACATCCTGCGGTTTCACTGAAAAGGCTAGATAAGTAAAATCCATTTGTGAATTGTTACCGAGATACATTTTTTTTTTTTTTTTTTTTTTTTTTTTTTAAGGATAACAAAGCGGATAACAAGTTCTCCGAGTTCGTCAGTATTCTTACAAAAATTCTTTTTTCTTTTTTCAGTTATTACGGCACCTTGTCAAAGCATCAGAGGCTACGTCCTCGGGAGACAAAATTTGATCTTGCTTTTTCAATGGAGGATTATTAATGGAACCTTTCAAATCATTTCTCTCGCCGTTATCATCGCAAATTCCTAGATTAGAGTTTGAGAAATAATCGGCCATTTCGTGATATTATTTTTACGCGTGCAAATGTCAATTCGATGACAACTGAATATCGATTAACACGAAATTGCTCGTATATTTGAAACAACTAATCAATTTACAAATTATCAATTATTTGTAATCATTGGATCGACAAAAGTACCATGAAGTATGAGGTTGAGGTTTGCACGATCTTGAAGAAATATTTTTCGTATCGGTTAAATGTATCGTAACGGATTTATTGTGGACCATTTAATTTTATAATTCGACTTACCTTTGAAAAACCATCCAGACAGTAGACGAATATTTTTCCAGCCGACAACTGTGATGGTTTAAAGCTCCTTCTCATTATCAATATCAGTAATTTACGTACTTCTATTGGTGCCTCGTACCAGAGGCCGCTGTAACTGTACATATTTAAAAAAAAAAAAAAAAAAGAAAAAAAAAAATTCATTACTATAACATATATTATGATTTATAACGTACGTATTACGTCTACACGTCTGTGGAACGCTCAAATAATTGGATTAATTGAATTGTTTCAGATTGTTCTTATTCCGGGCAATGCGTATGTCACTCACGCTTTGAAATAAATTTCACCGCTGTAATCCATTACGGCTTGTCCCGATAAACTGGCAATGAACAAATGCAATAACTCGCCAATAACTAATGCAATATATTTAAACGCTTTTACCGATTGACCACACAACAGTTTTATCTGTAGTAATGAATGAAATTTTTTTTTTTTTTTTTTTTTTTAAGAAAAAAAAAAAAGACATATATATAAAAAGAAAATATGTGGTTTATAATGGAGGCTTACTTGATATAGACAGATGCTCATACAAAGAACGTCCAAGCCGCATTGTGTCAGCAAAGAATAAGAAAACAAAGATTCCATGCGTTTGGCGAACCTTCGTTTGAGAAAATTTCATTCATTTTTTTTTCTTTTACTTTCTTTTTTTTTTTTTTTTTTTTTTTTTTTTTTTTTTATATAATTTCGTACAATTTCTTTGCCTTTGAAAATACTAACTCTAATGCTCTCTTGTGTCCTTCGATAGATAAAGAAACGTGTTTGTAACATTCCTTTCCTTGTAAATCGGAGGATCCTTCGATAGTCGTGCCGCTCTTTAAGAAGTTTTCCAAACGATAACTATGGTTTTTAAAAGTAACAGTTGCGAGTCGTTCCAATTGGAAAGGACAAATGTTTTTTTTTTTTTGTCAGATTATAAAATTCTCACCCTACGACCGCGAACGTGCCGCTAACGTGACAACAAAATACCATCAGTTGCGTATCGATAGCAATTAATATCGTTATTATAATTATTATCGAAATGATCATGTGAGAATAAATCAAATAAAAATGTTTCCTCTCGTCGACGAGGTATTCAGCCAATACAGGTAATTCCATAAGACGGCTCTCGTTCAATGGCATTATTATATTCATTAACGGTGGTACGAGCGTCACGAATATAAATAAAAACGTGAAAACGTATATATATACTGGAAAAAAAAAGAAAAAAAGAAAAGAAATTATGGGGAAAATTTATGCTTCTTCTTTTTTCCGTGTGTTCTTTTTTGTTTGTTTGTTTTTTTTTTTTCAGCGTAAAAGAACACCAATTTAGTGTCATACTTGTGTATCCCAAAGTAAACATTCTACCCGAACGAGCGAACTTCGTCATAATGTCAATCTCCCCCTCGGACCTCCACGTATTCCAATCCATTATCATATTATCCATGAGCAGTTTGATCTACGGATGTAAGTTAAAGAGATTTAAAAAAATTTTTTTTAATTAGAAAAGAAAAGAAAAAAAGAAAAAAGAACGGGAAACGTGTCATTACGCTCGATACGGATCTCGTTATCGGTGTGGACTCACGTCGAGTACGCAGATATCAAAGAGATAATATTTAACGGCGACGTTAAAGGACGTTGCCCAAATTGGTATAACTTCTTTCATGGTGTCGAAGTTACCGTTAGATGTGTACAGTTTGAGGAGCTACGATATTTGATAAAATAATAAATAAGTACGATCACTTTTTTTTTGTTTTTTTTTTTTTTTTTTTTTTTTTTTTCTAAAGATCCATCGTAAGGATCAGGATCAAAATTTACCTGAGTTAGGTTGAAGGACAGTAAAGGGATATTTATGAGACAGACGCGACGTAAACGTGATTTTTTGTACGGCCAAAGACCGAGGAACGATAAGAGACGATAATTCAGTTTATAGAAACGATCCTCGAGGATCTCCATAACGTCGCGTTTCAAGATAGATAAATAGATAGATAGATAGATATATAGATAGATAGATAGATAGATAGATAGAGAGTAACGTTAGAGGGATTGAACGATATTTTTTTCTATCGGGAAAGTCGGAGGGTATCTTCTCCCTCTTCCTACCCTCTTCACCCCATCTCGCTTAACCCTTCTTATAAAATATTCAAAGAGATTTCAATCGAGCCACGTGACAAGTTTTACGAGAAAGCAGACGTCTATTCTTAAAGGCGTTCGTTTGATCGTCATTAATGCACGTGATAATGACTGGATTGAGTTCGTAATGGTATTAGTTTCTTCGTCGTACGAACGTATACGGTCGTATAGGAGAATAAAAAATGAAAAGATTTTTAATTACAAGTTTGAGGAAACAAGCCCGTTAGGACGATCTTCATGCTAACGTAGTTTTACGTTATCCTTCGTAAGTGAAATCGAACTTCGTCGAGAGTATTTTATTATTTAATTTGATACGAGGTGATACGTACGACCATTATTAAACGTATTATCATCGATTTTGTAGACTTAGAACGTAAACGTGACGTAGGATACTTACTACGTACAGTTTTGCAGTGTCTCTTTGAATTACTTTGGAAAAATACTTCTTACCCAGAGAGAGAGAGAGAGAGAGAGAGAGAGAGAGAGAGAGAGAAAGAGAGAGAAGATTACGATGATGATCGCAATTTTATTTTTTTCGAACGTTGGTGCTGGTAATCTTCAGATTCTTAATTCGATTTCTTTTTTGTTTTTTTTTTTTTTTTTCATTTTCTGTCTTCTGTCTCGACCAATTAAAAATTCACGATTGTTTAACGTTCGACGAAGTAATTATAGGATGAAATGAGAGGTAAAAGTTTGCGCGATCTTCGAAAAAAAAAACATATTTTTAAAGGATCGATTAGAAAAGAAAATGTTTAGAAAACGGTGAAACGTTTTTAATATTTTATTCGACTCGAGCAAATGAGAGGGTACGTGTTAGGGAAGGATTAAAATTACGATTTTGTTTTTTTTTTTTACGATCGAAACGAATTTTTCTTTTTTTTTTTTTTATTTCTTATCTTAAACATCCCATTCGTAAGTGTCGATGGACGATAATGATAGTTTGACGATAGACGTGATCGATGTATCATTTGAGATTGCTCCTATATATTTGAACGACTAAAGATTTGTACAAACGTCGTCGGAAGGTTCGATCATTGTACCGACGATAGCACCATGAAGTACGAAGTGGATGATCGTATGATCTTGAAAAATAAAGAGGGAGAGAGAGAGAGAGAGAGAAAAAGAATTTTTTTGTTTTTTCGGACGAGTAATTCGTAGTCATGCGAATGTAAAATTATTATCTAACTTACGGTCGAAAAACCGTCAAGGCAGTAGATATATATTTTGCCGGCTGACAAACGAGATGGTTCAAGGCTCCTTCTCATAATCAATATCAATAATTTTCGTACCTCTATGGGTGCCTCGTACCAGAGTCCGCAGTAACTGTAAATTTATACATATATATATATATATATATATATATATATATATATATATAAAAACAAAAAAAAAATTTAATCATTATCATACATTATGTATTTATAATGTACGTTTCGCGAATTTACATACATACATATCTATATATATATATATATATATATATATATATATATATATATATATATATATATATATATATATATATATAAAAACAAAAAAAAAATAATCATTATCATAATTTATGTATTTATAGTGTACGTTTCGCGCACTTACATACATACATACATATATTTGCTAGCATACAATCCGAAAAGAATTTAATTAATCCGTTATACGTATCGACTCCCTTATTTTATCTCTGTTGAATTAATCGAATTGTTTCGGATCTTTCGTAAAAACGAATTTACACGTTATACGTACGCCTTAAAATAAATTTCGCCACTGGTGTCTATTATATTTTGTCCTGCCAAACTGGCAAACAGTAAATGTAATAACTCGCCGCAGACCAATGTGATGAATTTAATCACCTCTATCGATTTGTCGTACAACATTGCTATCTGTAATTAAAAAAAAAAAAAAAAAAAAAAAAAAAAAAAAAGGAAAATAAAATCTCTCTTTCTCTCTTTCTTTCTTTCTTTTTTTTTTTTCATTTACGTACGAACAAAAAAAAAAAAAAAAAGAAAAGATCGACAGAATGAAGGGATAATGTGATAACGTAAATATCATTAACGCGACTCACTTGGTAAAGACAAATGCTCATGCAAATAACGTTCAAGCCACACTGTATCAGCAACGAGTATGAAAAAAACGATTCCAAACTTTTGACGAACCTTCAATACAGGAGAGTAAAATCGTTTAATTGATTAATCGACGACGATAATCGTCGATCACTCACAATTTCGATCATTCCTACGATTATATTTAACTTTGACGATACAAACTCTAATGCCCTCTTGTGTCCTTCGATCGATAGCGATAAGTGATCGTAACATTCTCTCTTTTCTAGATCGGACAGTCCCTCGTCCCCCGTCGTGTTCCTCGTAAGGAGATTTTCCAAACGAAAGCTACGTTTTATATACGCACGCACGAACACGCACATAAAAAATAAAAAAAAAAAAAGAAACAAACATTTCTAATAGCAAATCGTTCGTTCAAATTCGTCGAATAATTTCGAGGAAGTAAAAAAGAAGGAAAGAGAGAGAGAGAGAGAGAGAACACAAAAAAGAAATGGAGGAAAGAAATATTATCGACAATTTTAAATTTCAATTTAATTCTCACCTAACTACGGAAAATACGCCGCTAACGTGACAACAGAATATCATCAATTGAGTATCGGTGGCGACGAATATCGTTATGTTGATCATTATTGATAAGGCCATGTGAAAGTACATCAAATAGAAATAATTATCTTCGTCGACGAAGTACTCCCCTAGTACGGGTAATTTCATACGGCGGCTCTCGTTTAACGGCACGATCACGTCCATCAATGGTGGTATGAACGTAACCAAAAGAAATAACACCGTGACGGTGTATATGAATACTGTGAAAAGAAAGGAAAGAGGAGAAAATAAAATTAAAAAAAAATAAAAAAAAAAAGATACGACAGAAAATTATTTTTCTCTTTCTTTTTTTTTCTTTTTTTTTTTGTGTGTCTTTTGATTTTTCGTTTGCTTCTTTTTTTTTCCAGCGTAAAAACAACACCAGTTCTGAGATTCTAACTTGTGTATCCCAATGTATACGTTCTTCCCAAATGGGCGAACTTCTTCATAATGTCGATCTCCTCCTTGGACCTCCACATGTTCCAATCTATCGTCATACTATCTAAAAGCGATTTGACCTGCGAACGTAAGTAAAAAAAAAAAAAAATTAAAAAAAAAAACGATTACGTTTCATTGTACTCTTAAATCGATATACAGGGTGTATCAGCTAATAAAGGAGGTCGCCTGTAACATACGTAACATTATACTATTATATATACATAATAATAATAATGATATTTTATAACCTCTTTATAAGTATAAACACTTTTTAATCGTATTGAACGTTTTAATGTATAAACTCTTTTTAAACCATTCGAAGTATGTCACAAAATTTTGTCGGATCATCAAAAAAAAAAAAAAAAAAGAAAACAAAGAAAATATTCAGACGACCTCCTTTATCTGAAACACCCTGTATAATATATATATATATATATATATATATATATATATATATATATATATATAAACGTTGTCACAAACTTACGTACATCCAGTATACTGAAATCAAATAAATAATATTTAATAACGACGATCGAAGACGCCACCCAAATTGGTAGAACGTCTTTCACGATGTCAAAGTTTCCTTTAGAGGTGTACAATTTAAGTATCTGTATTATAAAAATAATGTCAATAAATGATTGATCTTCTTTTAAGATCGATTAGATTATAACGTATATATTGGATTGGAAAAGTAAGAGTGTTCGTGGATTTTGTCGATAGATTTATTAATTTCAAATATTTTAAATGAGATTTAAGGATTTGAAAAAGAAAAATCTATCGACAAAACACGTAATAATTTAATTGCCAACCCAATATATACATATACATACATGTCAATACGTTACCTGTGTTAAGTTGAACGACAGCATCGGTATATACATGAGAAAAACGCGACACAAACGTGATCTTTCGTACGGCCATAAACCAAGGAATGATAAGAGACGATAATTAATTTTGTAAAAACTATCCTCGAATATATCCATAGCGTCGAGCGTACGTAAGATATACTGAATGATATTTTCTAAGGAGTCGAGAAGAAATGGGGGTGGGCGACGGGGGCGGATGGGGTTGTCAGAAGTTTTGCAACGCTTTAAATATTCAACGTGACATCGGTCATGAGTGTGACATGCGTTACCAGAGATAGATTTCTATCAAAGGGTCGTTATTATATAGCCAATTGCAAATAATTACCGGTTTAGAATAAAATTCTATATAATAGAATTCTAAATATATATATATATATATATATATATATATATATATATATATATATATGTATGTATGTATGTATGTATGTATGTATGTATGTGTATATAGGGGTTCGTATCACGATCAACGTGTACGTACTATAGGTTTTAATTATAATTTCAAAACCCCTTGGATCGTCGCGAAACGAACGAGAAATGTATCTTTGATGGGAATGGCTTCGACAAAAGCGTATTAATTATTTATTCGTGGTATCAACTAGTGAGTTAACGTTACGTATATACGCGGATATAACCAGCGCGTGGAGAGTGCCTTTACGTTACTTTGATAAAATACTTCTTACTCGGAGGTGAATGAGAGAAGGAGGGAGAAAGAGAGAGAGAGAGAGAGAGAGAGAGAGAGAGAGAGAGAGAGAGAATTTACAAAGACAATTACAAGTTTGTTATCTTCAAACGTTGCGCTAGTTTTTCTTCAGACATTTTTGTTTTCTTTTTTACATTTAAATGCGATACATCAATTAATTCACCGAGGACAGGAACATGAAGTATGAGGTAGATGTGTGAACGATCTTTAAAAAAAAAATATATATATATATATTTGAAATATATCAATCGTTGATATAGTTGATATTGTTATGTATGGTTACGAATTGATTTACCGTTGAAAAACCTTTCAGACAGAAGACAAATATTTTGCCGCCGGTCAATTTGATGGGTCTCGTGCCACGTTTTATCACCAATAGTAACAATTTTCTTATGCCCAACGGTGCCTCGTACCACGGACCGTTGTATCTTGAAAAAAAAAAAAAAATAAATAAAATTAAATAAAATAAAATTTCAATAAGAACCGTCTGAAATAATTTTCGGACGATTTCTATTCGTCGTCTTTGTCGTCAAAATTTTTCTTATATATATAAAAAATATTATATATACATATAAAATATTCTTACAAACACATATATATATATAAAATAATCTTATAATAAAAATATTTTTATATAGATAAAAAAAAAAATATATATATATATATATATATATATGTGTATATACATACGTACGCCTTTAAAAAGGTCTCGCTGCTGTGATCGATAATCCTTTGACCGGAATAACATATGCAAAATATGTGAAACAATTGTGCTGTCAAAAAGGCGACGTACTTGAACGTTTCCGTGGACATTTCCAACAACATTGTCATCTGTAAAGTAATCATTTTAATCGTTATTGACGATCACGAGGCCTATCATTGATTTTCAACGATTAACGATACTTAAGGGAGCTCACGCGATATAATGAAACGCTCAGGCATGCGACGTTTATTCCACATTGTACGAGCAACGGGGTCGAGAATGACGACTCGATGAGATTAGCGAACCTTCGTTGAGAAAAGCCAAAAAAAAAAAAAATAAATAAATAAATAAATAAAAGGAAGAAAAGAAAGAAAATTCGTTCGATCACAACTGGCCATCTAATAAACTACTCTTTGTAATTCGATCATTTCGATTAATCATACTAACTCTATTGCCCTGATGTGGCCCACGATGGAACGTGCTACGTAATCGAACGTATCACGATAATTCAAACGTATACTCGTCTCATGATCGCGCTTCATTAATCGTTCGAAACGAAATCTGAAATTAAATTCGTTTCTCTATCGATCAAATCGTTTGCGATCGTTGCACAAAAAAAAAAAACACAAAAAAAAAAAACACGGAAGAAAGAAAGAAAGGGAAAAGGACGAGTCGGTCGTAAATCTTTTTTTTTTTCTTTTCTTTTTTTTTTTTTACCCCACGACCGAAAACACACCGCAGACGTGAGACGTGAAAACGAAGAATTGCGTGTCGGTAGCTATTACAATAGTCATAGCCATTAGAATCGTCGTGGCCATGTGTATGAAGATCAAATAGAAGTGTTCCGATTGATCGACGAGATATTCCCCTAAGACGATCGGTTGCAATGGCCGTGATTCGTTCAATGGTATAACAACGTCCAGGAGAAGTGGCATAAACGATATCGATAGAAACAATACCGTAGTGACGTATATGTATACTAAAAACCAAACGAAAAGAATAAAAAGAAAATAAAAAAATAAAATGAAAAATTAACAAACTATATATATATATTTATATAGTTTGTTAATTATATATATATATATAATAATATATATATATATAATTATATATATATATATATATATATATATAATTAATAATAATTATATATATATAATTGTGTATATATATAATTATATTGTTAATAATATATATATATATATATATATATATATATATAATTATATATTAATAATATATATATATATAATTATATATTATAATTATATATTATATTATATATACAATTTATAATAATTATATATATATATATAATTGTGTGTATATATAATTATATTGTTAATTATATATATATATATATATATATATATATATATATATATATATATATATAATGGAACTCTCATTTGAAGAGCAAGGATCATTTTTAATGGAAAATATGGCGTCTCACTGGTATATGCCAAAGTATAAAGACGACCTTCCTCGGCGTATCTCTTAATTATATCCATTTCCTCCTTCGTATCCCAAATATTCCAATCGACGATCATATCGTCCAATAATCTTCTTATCTGATTCAGATCGAATATATGTAATATGGGGAAAAAAAAAAAAACACAAAAGAAATAAATAAAAAAAGAAATAATCACAATTGATCGATAATAATAATGTCGTTCGCATTGTCGTGTTACGGACTTACATACATTGGACATACCGATGTGATACGTGTAATACTTGATCGACATGTTTATCATGGTCGCCATGGTCGGGACAATTTCGATCATCACGTCGAAGTCTCCCTTGGAGGTGTACAATTGAAGTATCTGTGTAAAACCCATGGAAAAACCCTTTATATACCCTTTTCAGTCTTGTCATTATTATTATTATTTTTTTCTTTTTTCCTCGAGGAAAAAGATAATACCGACGATCACCTGTGTCACGTTGAAGGACATCAATGCGACGTTCAAAAAGTATAAACGAAATAAACGCGATTTTTTATCCTGATAAGGCCATAAACCTACCAGGGATAATAATCGATTGTTGGGTTTATAGAAATGACGTTGCAGTATATCCATGTCGTTACGGTGGAGTTAACATTCTGAAGAATATTTTCTATGAGACATTAAAGAAATCACTATCTATCTATCTATCCCTATATCTCGGCCCTCTTATCAGGGCGTTTCGTTATAAAATATTCAATGGCCTCTACTCGTCAAAGGATATCAAGCCTCGTCCGTAACGAGTGGTACGATTATTATGTGTATCATTGTAGGTGGACAGATTGATAATAACAGACGTCATTGGTAACTTCGTTATTTTCTTTCGAACGTTAACGAGGAGAGACGAGGCTTTTTTTCTTTCTTTCTTTCTTTTCTTTTTTTTCTTTTTTTTTTTTTTTTTTTTTTTAATGATCTTTACGACGCAAACGCGACGTTCGATATATTCTTCAAAAGACGGCAAGTATGATGGGGGAAGGAATAAAGATAAATATCTTTCAAACGAGCGATCAATCAATGATAATAGAATCAATTAATGATTCAACCGTAACTTCGTATTTTACCCGTAGTCTATCGTCCTACTATTTATATTTTCGTTTCGACGTTAGTATCTCGTTTGCCTTCGACGAAGTCGTTAGAGAAGCGTCTAATGTTTCTTCACTTCGATCGTTTTATCGTCACTCGCTATCATTTTTCTGTTACTTTTTTAAAATTGCGCTTTCTTTTCTTTTTTTTTTCGTTAAATGACGATACGTTTATATATATATATATATATATATGTGTGTGTGCGTGTTTGAAAAGAATTAGAAATATTTCGTGAGTGAACGTGTTTCGTTAAAGAATAAAACATGTCGTTCGTTATTTTTTTTTTCTTTTACAGGTAAACAAGGGAATCGCATTCTATTATATAAAAGTACAATTTGTTTCTTTTTGTTCCTCTTTATTTTATTTTATTTTATTTTATTTTTTTTTTTTATTTAAAGATCGTTCTCGTCGATCAATGTACCGATGAAAGTACCATGAAGTATGAGGTCGACGTTTGTAAGATCTTAAAGAGAGGAAAATTATATATTACAAGGTTTGTATTTTTATGTACACATGTATATATATATAAATATTTATGTTTATTTTTAGATTGGTTATAAATGAATGAATAGAATTTGTTCTTACCGATGAAAAACTTTCAATGCAAAAGATGAATATCTTTCCAGCCGTCAAATACGATGGTTCGATACCCCTTCTCATAACCAACAATAATAATTTATTTATTTCCTTTGGTGCCTCGTACCACACAGAATTGTAACTGAAAATCATTCAAATGATTAACGATTTTTCGATTAAACGTCGACGTCATCGTCGGTCGCAAGATTCGATATTTATTTATTTATTTATTTATTTATTTATTTATTTTCTTCTTCTTCTTCTTCTTTTTCTTTTCCCTTCAATCTAACTTACGCTCTTCCACCAATGTTAGTGCTGTGATCTATCATCATTTGTCCGGCATAACAGGTATAAAAAATGTGGAATAATTGAGCAATAATAAAGGTAGCGTATCGTAAAACCTCATCCAATTGTTTCCCCATTTCTTCGGTAATCTACCGATCGTTAATAATTAAAAAAAAAAAATTATATATATATATATGTGTGTGTGTGTGTGTAGATAAATATACGTGTAGAAAGAAAAATGCTCACCCGATATAAAGAAATGGTCATGCATATTATATTGATGCCGCATTGTAAGAGCAAAGAATACGAAAACGAAGATTCGATACAATTGGCGAACCTTCGGTAAAGAGGGGAAGGGAAGGGAAGAGTGAGAGAGAGAGAGAGAGAGAGGAAAAAGCATATTTTAAACATACGAATTTAATGTCACACGACGATCTCTCTGTTATCATACTAACTCTATAGCCCTTTTGTGACCGTTAATGGAACGGACGAGATATTCTCTGTATTGTTTACGACGATCATCGGTCCAATTGTCGATTACGTATGCGTCCTTTAAAAAATCTTCCAAACGATATCTGCGAACAATAAATTTATCTATTTATCCATTTATTTATTTATTTTATTTTATGTAGAGAGACGATTAAAGGAACGTCGTTCAAAAAAATTACCCAACGACCGCGAATGAACTGCAAACGTGAAAAGTAAATATCATAAGTTGGGTATCGACGGCTATTAAAACCGTAACGGTTATTAATAGGGACACGAATAGGTGGAAATAAATTGGATAAAAGTGTTCCTCCTGATCCAAAAAGTATTCGCATAATATCGGCAATTTCAATGGCCTTGATACGTTGACGGGCCGAATAACGTCGATCGCCCGTGGAACTAATACAATACCGAAGAACATTATCGAGGTAAAATATACGTATCCTAAAAAAAAAAAAAAAAAAAATAATAATAACAACAACGATAACAGTAATAATAAAAAAAAAAGGAAACAAAAAATATTTAATCGAATCGATCGTACGATTTAAGAGAACTTACCGGCGTACATTAAACTATAAAATCGTCCCTCCTTAGCGTACCTCGTCATAATTTCAATCTCCTTTTCATTATTCCAAAACTTCCAATCGATCATAATATCGTTCAATAATGTTCTCATCTGTTAAAAGAGAGATAAAAGAAGAGGAAGAAGGAAAAAAGAAAAATAATCACATTTACCGATCCATAATCTCATTGAAAATGATCGCGCACTTACATTTAATCGACCTAAATGATAAGTATAATACTTGATAACCGAGTTTATTGATGTACCCCATGCAGGCATGACCGTTAATATAACGTCGATGTCTCCCATAGAAGTACACAATCTTAGAAACTATAATCAAACGTACGTAATAAAATGCGAATCTTTTAATTGATATTTGTGTGTATATATATATATATATATATATATATATATATATATATATGTATATGTATATGTATGTTATGGGAGAAATAGGGTAAGGTTGGATTAAATCGATCTCACCTGGGGTAAATTAAGTGACAATAGCATTATATTAACGAGATAAGTACGACATGAACGTGACTTTTGATAAGGCCACAATCCAAGGAAATATAATAGACGATAGTTAAACTTATAATGGCCGATCTCGAAGATGTCCATATTATCGCGAGTCGAAGACACGATAACGTTTAAACATACAAGTGGCATCGTCTAAGGAGCACGAGGGAGGTTGTTAACCGTTCCTACTTGAAGAGGGTGAATCGGGGGAGGGGGTTGGTCTCGCGTAAAATATTCAATAACGCGGTTCCCGTTCGGAGACGTTATACATGCCAAGCGGATTTATTATTATCGCGCTACCCGTTATTATCGAGTTGAAACGATACTGTTGTATCACGCGTTATACGATAATTAATGACAGTACGAATGAAACCTTTAACAGGATTTTTTTTTTTTTTTTCATTCTCTCCCTCTTTTTTTTTTTCTTTCTTTTTTTCTTTACCTCGAGCGAGTATCCATCGAGCACGAGCATCGAAAGGGGATTCTTGTGTGTGTGTGTGTGTGTGTGTATTTTTAATTATACGTCGGTGATCTTCCGCGAGATAGAAAAAGCGTCGTTCGTTTTAAAGTCTAGAGACTTGCGAGTTGAAAATATATAATTTTATTTTTTATGGGGAGGAGAGAGACGAACGTTTGAATTCCTCATTTGCTCGAGTACCGTCGTGCACTTACGTTTTCGATATCGATATAACCAACCCCTCGATGGTTCGATAGTTACCCTTGTCCACTTTATCCAACGTTAACAATTACGTTGTCAGGGAAAAATCATTGATTGACGTATGAAACGTCATTTTTTGTTTCTTTTTTCTTTTTTTTTTTTCTTTTTTTTTCTTAAAGATCAATTGAATTTACATCGTACGTCGATTACATGATAAGGAATAGCTCGATACTCGTACGTGGCGTAGGTCGTATCCATAATATCGCACGAGAATAATATAATAATTCCATGAAATTGTTGGTGAGGAAACGTTCCTCGTTGGTAAGAAAAAAAAAAAACAAAAAAAAAAAGAAAGAGGAATTATAATTTTACGTGTGATTAATATAAAAATGATATATAAATAAATATATAAATATATAAATAAATATGTATATATATATAAATATATAAATAATATATAAATAAATATATAAATATATAAATAAATATATAAATAAATATATAAATAAATAATATAATAATATATGATAATAAATAATATATATATATATATATATATATAAATGTATATGATCGTTTGAAAATTTTAATCGACGGTTTTATAATTTTCAGCTTTTGCGGACGGGGAAAGTGAGTTAGAATGGGTGGTGGTGAGGCTGGTAATCACGAGAAAAATAAAAGGGGTGGTTACCACCGTAGTTTGATTCATATTTATCCTACGTGCAAGACTGGTCACGATAAAAGTGACCGACTTATGAAACCCCGTAATTTTCTTCGCGTCTAAATACGAACGTGCATGTGGAAGGTAAGAAAGAAAGAATGACAAAAAAAACAAAAAACAAAAAACAAAAAACAAAATGGAACAAAGAAAACGTTGAAACAAGTCGAAGGATTATTTGGATAACGATTAATCAACAACAACAGGTACACAATACTCATAGTATTCTATTTATGACTAAACAATAAAATTGCGCATATAATAACGACGAATAATTAATTATCGATTTAATAGCTAACGAGCCGATAATATTACCATGAAATACGAACCGGAAGTTTGCACGATCTTGGAAAAAGAATACAAATTATTATTCGTCGTGTGAGAACGTATGAAAAAATATATATAATGGATTGAATCAATTTTTCTTTTACCTTAGCGAACGTTTCCAAACAAAATATGAACGTTCCTCCGGCCGTCAGGTAACACGGTTCCATACTTCTTCTTATTATCAATAAAACTAACTTTTGAATTTCAATCGGCGCTTCGTACCACAGTCCGTAATAACTATAATATTAATCAATTTTTGTATGATAAAAATTAATAGTGACATCTTCTTTTTATTATTATTATTATTATTATTATTATTATTATATCACGCTTACGCTTTGGTTTGTATATCTGTACTGTAGTCCACCATTCTTTGACCTGGATAACATATACATAAAAGATGAACGAATTGAGCTCCAGAAAACGTCAAGTATCTTATCGCTTCTGCTTTTTTATCCAGTGATATCAAAACCTATGACAATACAAGCATGTCGAAAGGGAAAGAAAAAAAAAAAAAAAGAAAAACAAAAACAAAGAATTTATTTCGAATACTCGTAACGATAAAACGTTGTAGCTTACTTGGTACATGGAAACGCTCAGGCATATCAAACCCATGAAGGACTGTATGAGAAAGGATACCGAATAACAAGAATCGATAAGTTCGGCAAACCTTTTTGAAAGAAATATTTCGATACGTTAGATGAGCTACGAATTCATTCCGTTCGGTAAGTAATTATATTAGAATATATTATTCATTAACTTATATCGAAAGTGGACTCATACTAACTCCAATGCCCTTTGGTGTTTTTTGATAGACAGTTTTATGTTATCGACAATCGTTTTTGTCGTTTGACGATTCGATGAATCTTTCGAATCGATTTTATCGGGCAACAGGTGTTCCATGCGAAATCTACGATTTCACGTGAAATTAATATTGCCACGAAATATATATATTTATATGTATATATTCGCAAAATTTTTTATAGTAAGAAAAAAAAAAAAAAAAAAAAGAAGAAAAAACGATCCTCCGTACCCAATAATGGCAAGCAAACCGCACAGGTGCGAATTGAAAACCACAAATAAACTGTCCGTGGCGAGTAACAGGGTTATTGTAATCGTAATTTCTATGCACATGTGACAATAAATCGAATAGAAATATTTCTTTTCGTCGATGAAATAATTAGCTATCATAATCGTTTTCAATGGACGTGACTCGTTCAAAGGTTGAATGGCATCCATGAGACGTGGAAATAGTGGCGTAATAAGGAACAACGTCATACACGCGTATATGTATGCTGAAAAAGAAAGAAAAAAAAAAAAAAAGAAAAAAGAGAGAGAGAGAGAGAGAGAGAGAGAGAGAGAGAGACGGCATCGATCTTCATTTCGAGAATAGTAATATTATTTTATGTATTAAATTTTTTTCCGAATATTCACTTATATAGACGAACGTGAAGTATTTCCCTTCACCGCCAAATTTATTCATTATATCCATCTCTTCGCGAGTTTTCAATTGTTGCCAATTTTTAACAACGTGCTTCAAAAGATCCTTCAGCTGCACAAACAATTTCAAAGTTAAGGACATGCGTTACGTTGGTCGTTGCAATTGATTAAAAAATACAAAAAAAAAAAAAAAAAGATAGCGAAGTAAAAACAAGAGATTAAAGGATGCGTCGAATGGATTTTACGATATTATTATATGCCATCGCGTTTCTTTCAACAATGAAATTAATTTGGAAGAGAACTTACTCCCCTTCTTTGAATCTGATATGTGTAATATTTAACTGCAATAAGGATGAAAATACAAATGTTTGGTATACTTTCGAGTATAACATCGATGTTACCGTTGCAGGTCAATATCAACGATACCTGAAGATAATAATAATCAAAAATTAAACGATAATTGATTGACGACAATTAATCGAAAATCTCGTTAAATACGAACGTACACGTATATATAAACTCACAAGATCAAATATTAAATCTTTTTATACCTGTGTGATAACAAAAACGACGAATATAAGATTAACGATGCATCTACGGATAAAACGATCGGTCCAATTCTGATAAGGCCATTGCCCTACCATAACCAATAAACGTTTGTTCAATCTATAGTAAGGGTGCTCGAAAGTGTCCATAACGTTTCGAAAGCGTAAAACATTCTAAAGTTATCGATGTTGATACAAGCTACCCCTTTCGCTGGACGGATCGTAATAAAATAATCACAACCCCTTTTTTTCCCCTCACCGAGACTACCCTGCTTGTCATCTGCATTTTTCATCAACGCTGAACGAGATACGACGTTATCGACATGCATTAATTTGCCGTCGGGTGACGCGAGGGGGAGGGGGAAAAAAAATAATAATAATAATATTTCCCGACGTTAAAGAAGGAATTTGAAAGTATGCAATCTTCTTTAAAGTCAAGTTTCCCCCTATCAAAGTCAAATTTATTATTTAATTGATCGTAGGTTCACCCCTACGGTAAAAAAAAAAAAAAAAATATCCACTCACCCATCCTAATGCATGGTTAGTCACGTTTATTCGTTTGACTCTAACGACAGCTTACCCCAGTTTAAATATCTCGTTCGTTCATTTCATTTCAATTGATCGAAATTTATTTCTGGTTTACGAGAAGGAAGGCATTCTAAATATCGAATCAATTATCGTCAATTCGTGTAAGGATTTATTGGTTGATCGATTAATCGATATCGACAGGTAAACGTTCGAAAGTACGATTTTTGTCCAAATAAAACCATCGTTATATAATAACCACGAATGATTAATAACCGCGATTGAGAGTTAATGCGTGGATACGATTACCATGAAGTACGAACCGGAAGTTTGGAGTATCTTAAAAAGGAAAAACGATTATTCGCAAGGATAACGTGAATCGTTGCAAGTGGATTTTCAAAATCGATTTACCTTCGAAAATGTTTCTAAACAAAATATGAACGTTTTACCAGCCGTCAGGTAACAAGGTTCCATACTTCTTCGTATTATCAATAAAACTAACTTATGAATCTCAATCGGTGCTTGGTACCATAGTCCATTATATCTATAAAAAAAAAAAAAAAAAAAAAAATAAATAAAAACGATCACTATTTAGGATAAAAATTAATAGTAATCTCTGCTTTTTTTTTTTTTATCATATCAGGCTTACGCTTTGGTACGTATTTCGGTACTGTAGTCTATCATTCTTTGACCCGGATAACATATGCACAAAAGGTGAACAAATTGAGCGCATGAAAAAGCGAAGAACCTTAATGCTTCTGCTTTTTTATCCAATAACATTAATACCTATAACATTAAATATTATAAAGGAGAAAAACAATATATATTTAATATATAATAATAAATATCTATGGCTTACTTGGAACATGGAAACGCTCAGACATATCAAACCCATGAAGGACTGTATGAGAAAAGATACCGAATAACACGATTCGATAAGTTCGGCAAACCTTTTTGAAAGAAACATTTCGATAATGTTAAAAGCTGCCACGTATTCATTCCTTATTGTAAGTAACAATATTTGATTTTATTTTGATTAAACACGTGTTAAAATTTAGGCTCATACTAACTCCAATGCTCTTTTGTGATTTTTAATCGAATTCGAAACGTTATTGAATACCATTCTTCTCGTTCGCCGATTCAACAGAACTCGTGAATCGATTTGATCGTGCAACAAGTTTTCCAAACGAAATCTACGATTTTACGTGACAATATTAATATTCCCATAGAAATATATTCGCAATATTTTTACAGTAAAAATGAGAGAAAGAGATAGAAAAAAAAAAAAATAAAAAGAAAAAGATCCTTCGTACCCAACTACGGCAAATAAACCGCACAAGTGCGAATTGAAAACCAAAAATAAACTATCCGTTGCTAGTAGTACAGTAATCGCAATCGTTATTTCTACACACATGTGACAATAAATCGAATAGAAATATTCATTTTCGTCGACGAAGTAATGAGCTTTAATTACGCTTCTCAATGGACGAGACTCGTTCAAAGGTAAAACAACATCCATGAGACATGGAAGAAGTGGCGTAACGAGGAACAACGTCATGCACGTGTATATGTATGCTAAGAGAAGAAAAAAAGAGAGAGAGAGAGAGAGAGAGATAGATAGATGGCATCGATCTTCGTTTCAAGAAAGAAATTATTTTATATATTAAATATTATTATTATTATTTTTTTTTTTTTTTTGAATATTCACTTATATAGACGAACGTGATAAATCTTCCCTCGCCGGCAAATTTGTGCATGATATCCATTTCTTCGGGGGTTTCCCATATTTGCCAATTTTTAACGACGTGTTTCAATAGATTCTGAATCTGTAAAAAAAAAAAAAAAAAAAAAAAAAAAAAGAAATAATTTTTCCACGTTGAGAATACGCTTTACATTTATTCTCTTACGATCGTTGTTAAAAGAGTATAGAAAACGAGAACAAAGGAATATAAGAGAGCAAAAATAAAAAAAAAAAATAAAAAAATAGACATATCGTTGCTCTCTACGATATTCGTTAAAACGGTAAAATTAATAAAAAAAAAAAAAAAAAATAAATAAATAAAGAACAACAAAAAACTTACTTTACTTCTCTGAAACTGGTACGTGTAATATTTGATAACCATAGCGATAAAGCCGCATATAAATGGTATACATTCGAGTATGACGTCGATGTTACCATTAGAGGTACAGATCAATGCTATCTGTCGATAATCTCACGATTAACACGATAACATAATTAAAATATCATTAAACGAACGTAACCGGTCACATATTGAATCTTGTCGATACCTGTGTTATTGCAAAAACGATAAATATAATATTAACGACGCATCTACGGATAAAACGATCGCTCCAATTCTGATATGGCCATTGCCCTACGAGCACCAATAAAAGTTTGTTGGTTTTGTAGTATGGTTGCTCGAAAGTGTCCATAACGTTTCGAAAGCGTGAAGCATTCTAAGGTTATCGATGCTAGTACGAGCTACCCCACTTTTCTATGGGCGGTACTGATATTAAATAATCAGAGCTTCCTTTTTCTTACGGTGAATCGAACGGGAATGAAATATTATTGACAAGTATTAATTTGTCCGTCGGGTGAAAGAAGGGTAGAATAAGAAGAAGAAAAAAAAAAAAATATATATATATATATATATATATATATATTTCCACGACGACACAGGAAATTGAAAGTATATAATTTTTCTTTAACGTTAGAGAAACTTCGGAACCTACCGTTCTTCTCTTCCCCCTTCGCTCGAAGTCACGATTTATTATTTAATTGATCCTTCTCCCTCGCGGATAAATCTACTCACCCATCCTAATGCATGGTTAGTCACGTTTATTCATCGTAACCATTTACCAACCAACGTTTTTCTATCTCTCGTTTATTACTTTCGTTTAAATCGATAAAAATTTAATCCGATTATCGACGAGAGGAAGTTGTACATCCAAATCTCGAATCGTGGATCGACCATTCGTGAAAAAGGAGGATCAATGGAAAACGATTAAAGAATTATCGACGGGTAAACCTTCGATCGTTCTATTTTTGTTCTTTGAATAAAAACATTGTATATAATCATCACGAGTAATTAATACGAACGTGTTTTAATGCGTCGACACGATTACCATGAAGTACGAACCGGAAGTTTGCACGATCTTAAAAAAAAAAAAAAATAATTTTTTTTGTAAATCAATCGAACGCTAAGAGATGGTAAAAATTGTTAATTAAAATTGTTGTACCTTGGCGAAAGTTTCCAAACAAAATATGAATGTTTTACCGGCGGTCAAGTAACACGGTTCCATGCTTCTTCGTATTATCAATAGGACTAATTTATGAATTTCGATCGGTGCCTCGTACCACGTACCGTTGTATCTAAAAAAAAAAAAAAAAAAAAAAAAAGAAATGAAAAAAAATGATCACTCTTTATACGGTATAAAAATTAATAGTAAACATTTGTTTGATTATAAAACGCTTACGCTTTGGTACATATTTCGGTACTGTAATCTATCATTCTTTGTCCAGGATAGCATATGCACAAAAGATGAAGAAATTGTGCAGCAGCGAATATCAAAAACGTCAGTGCTTCCGGTGGTTTATCGAGCGTTATCAATATCTTTAAAGTTAAGTATAAATTGATTTAATTCAATTAATACAATGAAATTTATTTTCATCGTAGAAGTAGAACGGTTATACTCACTTGGAACAGAGAAATGCTCAAACATATCAAACCCAAGAATGATTGTATAAAGAAGGATATCGAGTAAGAGGATTCAATGAGGCTGGCGAACCTTTTGAAATAATATTTCGTATAATTTACAAGCGCAACGTGAACTCGTTCGATCGTAAGTGACACTATAACATTTTACTTTTATTAACATGTATTAACTTATATAATTATACTAACTCCAATGCCTTTTTATGATTTTTAATAGAATGGATGACGTTGTCGATGCACATTTGTCTTGTTCGACGATTCAATGATACTTCCGATATAATACGATCTTCCAACAAATGTTCTAGACGAAATCTACGAATTCATGCATTATTAATCTTACTATAAAGTATATCAACTGATATTAATATAAAGAAAAGGTAATCCTATATATATATATGTGTGTGTGCGTGTGTGTGTGTGTATACACTTACCCCACGGCGGAGAACAAGCCGCATATGTGCGAATTGAATACCAAAAATAGACTGTCCGTAGCAACAAGTACAGTAATTCCAACCGTTATTTCTATACTCATGTGACAATAAATGGAATAGAAGTATTCGTTCCCGTCGACGAAGTAATAGCTCTTAACTATTGCCCTCAAAGGACGAGACTCGTTCAATGGCACAATTACGTCCATTAGTCGTGGAAAAAATGGCAACGCGAGGAAAAATATCATACATACGTATATATATGCTGTACAAAATAGATCATCTATTTTTATCTATAAGGTGATAATATTTAATGGCGATTTTATTAAAAATTCACCTGCATAGGTCAACGTAAAAAATCTCCCTTCGCCTGCAAACTCGTGCATTATATCCATTTCCTTTTGCGTTTCCCATATTTGCCAATTATTAACAATGTGTTTCAAAAGATTTTGCATCTGCAAAGATTATTTCTATATCTATGAAATAATTTCAATTAAGTCGTTACGAATATTACGGAATTAGACAATGTACAAAGAGAGAGAATGAGAGAGAATGAGAGAGAGAGAGAGAATTAATTCGTAAGGCCACTTACGTTGTCTCTTTGAATCTGATACGTGTAATATTTAATGACCATAGCGATAAAAACGCATATAAATGGTATACTCTCGAGTATAACATCGATGTTTCCGTTACAGGTACAAACCAATGCTATCTATCGATAATCATTTAATTAGCACAATGACTTAAATAAAAATTCGTAACACAGACGCGTATACACGTACACATATATGTATAATATACGTACTATATGTATAGATATATACATATATACATTAATAATAGATACGTATTAATAATGGATATATATTAATTATGTTAATACCTGTGTGATAGCAAAACCGGTAAATATGAAATTCACGAAGCACCTACGTAAAAAACAATCATTCGAATTTTGATAAGGCCATTGCCCTATCAGCACTAATAAAAGTTTGTTAACTTTGTAGTAAGGGTGCTCGAATGTGTCCATAACGTTTCGAAAGCGTAAAGCATTCTAAAGTTATCGATGTGAGTACAAAGCTACCCCCCTTTTCATTGGGCGGATCGGCATAAAATAGTCAGAGCTCTTTTTTCTTACCGGAGACACCTATGCGTATGTCAACTGCATATTGCATCGACGCGAACGAGAATAGGATATTATTGACAAGTATTAATTTGTCGTCGGGTGACAGAAGGGTAGAAAAAAAAATATTATATATATGTGTATATATATATATATATATATATATATATATATATATATATATATATTTCGACGACGGCAATGGAAATTCTCAAAGTATGTAATTTTTCTTTAACTTCAGAGAAGCTACGGACCTACGTTGTTGTCTCCCCCTTTTTGCTCGAAGTCACGATTTATTATTTAATTGTTCCTTCTCCCTCACGGATAAATCTACTCACCCATCGTAATGCATACTTAGTATCGTGTATTCGTCGTACCCTTGTACCAACTAACGTTTCCCTTTTCTCGTTTATTCGTTTCGTTTCAGACAATACAAATTTAATCTGATTATAAAGGAGAAAGATATTCGAGATCTCGTATCAAGAATCGTCAACGTTTAAGGATTATAGGATACGATTGATCAATATCGACAGGTAAACGACTCAAAGTTCTATTTTTGTCTAAATAAAAACGTTGGATATTTATAACTACAAACGATTGACGGCTAATACGTCGATACGATCACCATGAAGTAGGAACCAGAAGTTTTCACGATCTTAAAAATGAAAAATTATTTATTATCGAGTGAAAGTAAAGCATAGTCAAATTATTTTCAAGATTAGTGTACCGTTGCGAATGTTTCCAAACAAAATACGAATGTTTTCCCAGCCGTCAAGTAACATGGTTCCATACTTCGTCGTATTATTAATAACACAAATCTATGAATTTCGATCGGTGCATCGTACCACAATCCACTGTATCTATTAAAAAAAAAAAAATGATCGGATTTTTATTACCAAGATTCATTAATAATTACGCGTGTTTATATTATATCATCCTTACGCTTTATTACATATCTCAGTACTGTAATCTATCATTCTTTGTCCAGGATAACATATGCACAAAAGATGAATAAACTGAGCACATACGAAAATAAAAAACGTAAGTGCCTCTGCTGGTTTATCAAGCAATACTAATACCTATAACAGTGAATATAAATGAAACATGAAATTTATTTTAGTTAGAGAAGTGATTGGAAAAACTTACTTGGAACATTGATACGCTCAAACATATCAAACCCATGAAAGCTTGTATAAACAAAGATATCGAATAAGAAGATTCGATAAGTTCAGCGAACCTTTTTGTAAAAATATTTCGTTAAGTTACAAGAGGAATTAACTCGTTCGTGCGTAAGTACCGTATATGTCATTAACATCTATTGAAATTTTAATTATACTAACTCCAATGCTTTTTTATGATTTTTAATAGAATGTATAACGTTGTCGATATACATTTTTCTTGTTTTAGGATTGAATAAAACTTCCGAGTCAATTCGATCGTTCAACAAATGTTCCAGACGAAATCTACAATTTTATTTGGCATCAAACTCGTCATTATACAACTTGTAGACTAGAATTTATAGAAGAACGGTGGTATTTTCCTTACCCTACAGCAGCAAACAAACCGCACATATGCGAATTAAAAGTCAAGAATAGACTATCCGTACCAATACCTATAGTAGTTCCAATCGTAACTTCTACGCTAATGTGACAATAAATGGAATAGAAGTAATCATTTTCGTCGACGAAGTAATAGCTTTTAATTAATGCTCTCAAAGGGCGAGACTCGTTCAAGGGTACAACGACATCCATTAGTCGTGGAAAAAATGGCAATGCGAGGATAAATGTCATACATGTGTATATATATGCTGAACAAAATAGAGTCTATATATTTATCTATATGGAGATAATATTTAATGGGGAATTTTATGAAAATTCACCTGCATAAAACAACGTATAGAATCTCCCTTCGCCGGCAAATTTGTGCATAATATCTATTTCCTTTCGAGTTTCCCATATTTGCCAGTTGTTAGCAATATGTTTCAAAAGTTTCTGCACCTGCAAACATAATTTGTAGATTAAAAAAATATTATACATTCATTGGTACAAATCGTAAGAAAAGAAACAATTGAATGTAAAATAAAAATAGACAGATAGATGAATAAATAGATAGAGAGAGATAGAGAGAGAGAGGGGTAGAACTACTAGAGAAAAAATCAAATACGACCATCTTTTTATCACTTTAATTTTAACTAACGAATCAATTGAAAGTGTACTCACATTGTCCATTTGAAACTGATACGTGTAATATTTAATAACCATAACGATAAAAACGCACAAAAATGGTATTATTTCGAGTATCAGTTCGATGTTTCCATTACAGGTAAATATCAATCCTATCTGTCGATAATCTTATAGTTAACACAATAAATTAATTGAAAAATCGGTGTTTTATTCAAGTATTGCATTATACACACGCATACACTTACACGGTTATATATTAAATCTTTGAATACCTGTGTGATAGCAAAACCGGTAAATACGAAACAAACGAAGCATCTACGAAAAAAACGATCGTTCGAATTCTGGTAAGGCCATTGCCCCATCAACACCAAGAAATGTTTGTTGATTTTGTAGTAAGGGTGCTCGAAAATGTCCATAACGTTCCGAGGGCGTAAAACATTATGATATCATCGGTGTGAGTAAAAGCTACCCCTATTTTCAGTGGGCGGATCGGCATAAAATAATCAGAGCTCTTTTATCTTACAGAGAATCCATTGCGTGTCATCTGCATATTGTATCACGGCGAACGAGAATGGGATATTATTGACAAGTATTAATTTGCCGTTGGGTGACAGGAGGGAAAAAAAAATATTTCCCCGACGGCATTGAAAATTCTCAAAGTATGTAATTTTCTTTGAAATTCAGAAAAACTTCGGACCTACGTTGCCGCCCCCTTCAGCGAAGTCAAATTTATTATTTAATTGATTATTCTTCCCCACGGTTAAATCTACTCTTCGATCCTAATGCATACTTAGTACCGCGTATTCATTGTAATCTCACACCAACTTACCTTTTTAAATTTCTCGTTCATTCGTTTCATTCTAGTTAATACAAATTTAATCCAATTATCAAGGAGAAAGATCTACATGACTTCGGATCAATAATTGACGAGGTTTAAGGATTATTGGAAACGATTGATCGATATCGAAAGGTAAACGGCTCAAAGTTCTATTTTTGACAAAATAAATCGTTGAATGTTTATAACTATAAATGATTGACGGCTAATACGTCGATACGATCACCATGAAGTAGGAACCGGAAGTTTTCACGATCTTAAAAATGAAAAATTGTTTATTATTGAGTGAACGTAAAGCATAGTGAAATTATTTTCAAGATTAGTGTACCGTTGCGAATGTTTCCAAACAAAATACGAATGTTTTCCCAGCCGTCAAGTAACATGGTTCCATACTTCGTCGTATTATTAATAACACAAATCTATGAATTTCGATCGGTGCATCGTACCACAATCCACTGTATCTATTAAAAAAAAAAATGATCGGATTTTTATTACCAAGATTCATTAATAATTACGCGTGTTTATATTATATCATCCTTACGCTTTATTACATATCTCAGTACTGTAATCTATCATTCTTTGTCCAGGATAACATATGCACAAAAGATGAAGGAACTGAGCACATACGAAAATCAAAAACGTAAGTGCCTCTGCTGGTTTATCAAGCAATACTAATACCTATAACAGTGAATATAAATGAAACATGAAATTTATTTTAGTTAGAGAAGTGATTGGAAAAACTTACTTGGAACATTGATACGCTCAAACATATCAAACCCATGAAAGCTTGTATAAACAAAGATATCGAATAAGAAGATTCGATAAGTTCAGCGAACCTTTTTGTAAAAATATTTCGTTAAGTTACAAGAGGAATTAACTCGTTCGTGCGTAAGTACCGTATATGTCATTAACATCTATTGAAATTTTAATTATACTAACTCCAATGCTTTTTTATGATTTTTAATAGAATGTATAACGTTGTCGATATACATTTTTCTTGTTTTAGAATTGAATAAAACTTCCGAGTCAATTCGATCGTTCAACAAATGTTCCAGACGGAATCTACAATTTTATTTATCATCAAACTCGTCATTATACTTGTAGACTAGAATTTATAGAAGAACGGTGGTATTTTCCTCACCCTACAGCAGCAAACAAACCGCACATATGCGAATTAAAAGTCAAGAATAGACTATCCGTACAAATAAGTATACTTGTTCCAATCGTAACTTCTATACTAATATGACAATAAATGGAATAGAAGTAATCACTTTCGTCGACGAAATAATAACTTTTAATTATTGCCCTCAAAGGACGAGACTCGTTCAATGGCACAATGACGTCCATTAGTCGTGGAAAAAATGGCAATGCGAGGATGAACATCATACATATGTATATATATGCTGAACGAAATAGAGTCTATATTTTTATCTATATGGAGATAATATTTAATGGGGAATTTTATGAAAATTTACCTGCATAGAACAACGTATAGAATCTCCCTTCGCCGGCAAATTTGTGCATTATATCAATTTCCTTTTGGGTTTCCCATATTTGCCAGTTGTTAACAATATGTTTCAAAAGTTTCTGCATCTGCAAACATTTTTTGTACATTAAAATTTGTGGGTACAAAAGGTACAAAAAAAAAACAATGGAATTAAAATAAGAAAAGAAGATGAAGATATTGATAGACAGAGAGAAAATTACCTAAAGAGAAAAACCAAATACAACAAATTTTTTATTACTCTAATTTTAGTCAACGAATCAATGAAAAGTGTACTCACATTGTCCATTTGAAACTGGTACGTGTAATATTTAATAACCATAACTATAAAAACGCACAAGAATGGTATTATTTCGAGTATCAGATCGATGTTTCCATTACAGGTACATATCAATGCTATCTGTCGATAATCTTACAGTTAACACAATAAATTGAATAAAAATTTGGTATTTGTATCGTATTGTACACGGACATAAACCTACGCAGTTGTATATATATTCTGTTAATACCTGTGTGATAGCGAAACCGGTAAATATGAAACCAACAAAGCATCTACGAAAAAAACGATCATTCGAATTCTGATAAGGCCATTGCCCTATAAACACCAATAAACGTTTGTTAACTTTGTAGTAAGGGTGCTCGAAAATGTCCATAACGTTCCGAAGGCGTAAAACATTATGATATTATCGATGTGAGTACAAGCTACCCCTATTTTCAGTGGGCGGATCGGCATAAAATAATCAGAACTTCCCTTTTCTTACGTAGCATCCACCGATTGTCATCTGCACATTGTATAGCGTCGTATGAGAATAGGATATAATTGACAAGTATTAATTTGCGGTAAAAGTGACACGATGAAAAAAAAAAATATTTCCCGACGGCAAAATAAATCGAAGGTATGTAATTTTCTTCGAACGACTTTTTTTTCTCTTCGAACTTCAGAAAAACTTCAGACCCACGTCGTTGGCTTCCCTTGCGCGAAATCAAATTTATTATTTAATTGATCTTTCACCCCACGGATAAATCTACCCAACCATCTCAATGCACGCTTAGTATCGTTTATTCATCATACCCTTCTACCAACCAAAGTTTTCTATCTCTCGTATATTTTCGTTTCATTCCAGTTAATACAAATTTAATCCGATTATCAAGGAGAAAGATCTTCATAATCTCGGATCAAGAACTGTCTACGTGTAAGGATTATTGGATACGATTGATCAATATCGACAGGTAAACGGCTCAAAGTTCTATTTTTGACAAAATAAATCGTTGAATGTTTATAACTATAAATGATTGACGGCTAATACGTCGATACGATCACCATGAAGTAGGAACCGGAAGTTTTCACGATCTGAAAAATGAAAAATTAATTATTATTGAGTGAATGTAAAGCATAGTAAAATTATTTTCAAGATTAGTGTACCGTTGCGAATGTTTCCAAACAAAATACGAATGTTTTTCCAGCCGTCAAGTAACATGGTTCCATACTTCGTCGTATTATTAATAACACAAATCTATGAATTTCGATCGGTGCATCGTACCACAATCCACTGTATCTATTAAAAAAAAAAATGATCGGATTTTTATTACCAAGATTCATTAATAATTATGTGTGTTTATATTATATCATCCTTACGCTTTATTACATATTTCAGTACTGTAATCTATCATTCTTTGTCCAGGATAACATATGCATAAAAGATGAATAAACTGAGCACATACGAAAATCAAAAACGTAAGTGCCTCTGCTGGTTTATCAAGCAATACTAATACCTATAACAGTGAATATAAATGAAACATGAAATTTATTTTGGTTAGAGAAGTGATTGGAAAAACTTACTTGGAACATTGATATGCTCAAACATACCAAACCCATGAAAGCTTGTATAAACAAAGATATCGAATAAGAAGATTCGATAAGTTCAGCGAACCTTTTTGTAAAAATATTTCGTTAAGTTACAAGAGGAATTAACTCGTTCGTGTGTAAGTACCGTATATGTCATTAACATCTATTGAAATTTTAATTATACTAACTCCAATGCTTTTTTATGATTTTTAATAGAATGTATAACGTTGTTGATATACATTTTTCTTGTTTTAGGATTGAATAAAACTTCCGAGTCAATTTGATCGTTCAACAAATGTTCCAGACGAAATCTACAATTTTATTTAGCATCAAACTCGTCATTATACAACCTGTAAACTAAAGTTTATAGAAGAACGGTAGTATTTTACTCACCCTACAGCAGCAAACAAACCGCACATATGTGAATTAAAAGTCAAGAATAGACTATCCGTACAAATAAGTATACTTGTTCCAATCGTAACTTCTATACTAATATGACAATAAATGGAATAGAAGTAATCACTTTCGTCGACGAAGTAATAACTTTTAATTATTGCCCTCAAAGGACGAGACTCGTTCAATGGCACAATGACGTCCATTAGTCGTGGAAAAAATGGCAATGCGAGGATGAACATCATACATATGTATATATATGCTGAACGAAATAGAGTCTATATTTTTATCTATATGGAGATAATATTTAATGGGGTTTTATGAAAATTCACCTGCATAGAACAACGTAAAGAATCTCCCTTCGCCGGCAAATTTGTGCATTATATCAATTTCCTTTTGGGTTTCCCATATTTGCCAGTTGTTAACAATATGTTTCAAAAGTTTCTGCATCTGCAAACATTTTTTGTACATTAAAATTTGTCGGTACAAATGGTACAAAAAGAAACAATGGAATTAAAAAAAAAAAAAAAGAAAAGAAGGTGAAGATATTGAAAGACAGAGAGAAAATTACCTAAAGAGAAAAACCAAATACAACAATTTTTTTATTACTCTAATTTTAACCAACGAATCAATGGAAAGTGTACTCACATTGTCCATTTGAAACTGATACGTGTAATATTTAATAACCATACCGATAAAAACGCACAAAAATGGTATTATTTCGAGTATCAGATCGATGTTTCCATTACAGGTACATAACAATGCTATCTATCGATAATCTTACAGTTAACACAATAAATTGAATAAAAATTTGGTATTTGTATCGTATTGTACACGGACATAAACCTACGCAGTTGTATATATAATTCTGTTAATACCTGTGTGATAGCAAAACTGGTAAAGATGAAACCAACAAAGCATCTACGAAAAAAACGATCATTCGAATTCTGATAAGGCCATTGCCCTATCAACACCAATAAACGTTTGTTGACTTTATAGTAAGGGTGCTCGAAAATGTCCATAACGTTCCGAGGGCGTAAAACATTATGATATTATCGATGTGAGTACAAGCTACCCCTATTTTCAGTGGGCGGATCGGCATAAAATAATCAGAACTTCCCTTTTCTTACGTAGCATCCACCGAGTGTCATCTGCACATTGTATAGCGTCGTATGAGAATAGGATATAATTGACAAGTATTAATTTGCGGTAAAAGTGACAGGAAGAAAAAAAAAATATTTCCCAACGGCAAAGGAAATCGATGGTATGTAATTTTCTTCGAACGACTTTTTTCTTCTCTCTTCGAACTTCAGAAAAACTTCGGACCCACGTCGTTGTCTTCCCTTGCGCGAAGTCACAATTTATTATTTAATTGATCCTTCACCCTCGCGGATAAATCTACTCGACCATCCCAATGCACGCTTAGTATCGTTTATTCATCGTACCCTTCTACCAACCAACGTTTTCTATCTCTCGTATATTTTCGTTTCATTCCAGTTAATACAAATTTAATCCGATTATCAAGGAGAAAGATCTACATGACCTCGGATCAAGAACTGACGAGGTTTAAGGATTATTGGATACGATTGATCGATATCGACAGGTAAACTGCTCAAATTTCTATATTTGTCTAAATAAAAACGTTGTATATTATAACTACAAATGATTGACGGCTAATACGTCGATACGATCACCATGAAGTAGGAACCAGAAGTTTTCACGATCTTAAAAATGAAAAATTATTTATTATCGAGTGAACGTAAAGCATAGTGAAATTATTTTCAAGATTAGTGTACCGTTGCGAATGTTTCCAAACAAAATACAAATGTTTTTCCAGCAGTCAAGTAACATGGTTCCATACTTCTTCGTATTATTAATAACACAAATCTATGAATTTCGATCGGTGCATCGTACCACAATCCACTGTATCTATTAATAAAAAAAATGATCGATTTTTATTACCAAGATTTTTTAACAATTACGCATGCTTTTTATTATATCACTCTTACGCTTTAATACGTATTTCAGTACTGTAATCAATCATTCTTTGTCCAGGATAACATAAGCATAAAAGATGAAGGAACTGAGCACCAGCGAAAATCAAAAACGTTAGCGCCTCCGGTGGGTTATCGAGCGATACTAATACCTGCAACAGTAAATATAAATAAAACATAAAATTTATTT
Source organism: Dolichovespula saxonica (assembly GCA_911387935.1). Taxonomy (NCBI): domain Eukaryota; kingdom Metazoa; phylum Arthropoda; class Insecta; order Hymenoptera; family Vespidae; genus Dolichovespula; species Dolichovespula saxonica. The sequence goes on from OU427011.1 coordinate 2,166,388, forward strand.
TCGTTATAGTAGCGAACCGAAAAACTTACTTGGAACATAGAAATGCTCAAACATATCAAACCCAAAAATGATTGTATAAAGAAGGATATCGAGTAAGAGGATTCAATGAGGCTAGCGAACCTTTTGAAATAATATTTCGTATAATTTACAAGCGCAACGTGAACTCGTTCGATCGTAAGTGAAACTATAACATTTTACTTTTATTAACATATATTAACTTATATAATTATACTAACTCCAGTGCCTTTTTATGATTTTTAATAGAATGGATGACGTTGTCGATGCACATTTGTCTTGTTTGACGATTCAATGATACTTCCGATATAATACGATCTTCCAACAAACGTTCTAGACGAAATCTACAAATTCATGCATTATTAATCTTACTATAAAGTATATCAACTGATATTAATATAAAGAAAAGGTAATCCTATATATATGTGTGTGTGCGTGTGTGTGTATACACTTACCCCACGGCGGAGAACAAACCGCATATGTGCGAATTGAATACCAAAAATAGACTATCCGTACTAACTAGGATAGTAATTCCAATCGTTATTTCTAGACTCATGTGAAAATAAATGGAATAGAAGTATTCGTTTTCGTCGACGAAGTAATAACTCTTAACTATTGCTTTCAAAGGACGAGACTCGTTCAATGGTACAACGACGTCCATTAGTCGTGGAAAAAATGGCAACGCGAGGAAAAATATCATACATATGTATATATATGCTGGACAAAATAGATTATCTATTTTTATCTATGAGAAGATAACATTTAAACGGGGGGATTTTAATGAAAATTCACCTGCATAGAACAACGTGAAGAATCTCCCTTCGCCGGCAAACTCGTGCATTATATTCATTTCCTCTCGAGTTTCCCATATTTCCCAGTTGTTAACAATATGCCTCAAAAGTTTCTGGATCTGCGTGGATAATTTCTACGTTAAAAAAAAAGAAAAAATACTTTACGTTTATTAGTACAGATCGTAAAAAACGAATCAGCGTGAAATAGAGACAGAGAGAAAATTATTTCAAGGAAAAAAAAACAATCACAATTATTTTTCTACTATTTGATTTTGATATCAACCATCGAACCAATCGAACGTGTACTTACGTTGTCCATTTGAATCTGATACGTGTAATATTTAATTACCATAGCTATGAATACGCACTGAAATGGAACACTTTCGAGTATCGTTTCGATGTTTCCAATGGAATTACAAACCAACGCTATCTGTCGATAATCTTACAGTTAACGGAATTACTTAATGAAAAATACACGCACATACACGCGTGCAATGTCATTAATCAAATCTTTTAATACCTGAGGAATAGTGAAAGTGGTAAATGCAAAATTGATAATGACTCTACGTAAAAAACGATCATTCGTATTCTGATAAGGCCATTGCCCTATCAGCACCAATAAACGTTTGTTAACTTTGTAGTAAGGGTGCTCGAAGGTGTCCATAACGTTCCGAGGGTGTAAAACATTATGATATCATCGATGTGAGTACAAGCTACCCCTTTCACGGGGCGGATCGGCATAAAATAATCAGAACTTCCCTTTTTCTTACGTAGCATCCACCGAGTGTCATCTGCACATTGTATAGCGTCGTATGAGAATAGTATATAATTGACAAGTATTAATTTGTCGTAAAAGTGACAGGAAGGAAAAAAAAAAATATTTCCCGACGGCAAAATAAATCGATGGTATGTAATTTTCTTCGAACGACCTTTTTTTCTTCTCTCTTCGAACTTCAGAAAAACTTCGGACCCACGTCGTTGTCTTCCCTTGCGCGAAGTCACAATTTATTATTTAATTGATCCTTCACCCTCGCGGATAAATCCACTCAACCACCCCGATGCACGCTTAGTATCGTTTATTCATCGTACCCTTCTACCAACCAACGTTTTCTATCTCTCGTATATTTTCGTTTGATTCCAGTTAATACGAATTTTGATCGAATTATCGAAAGAGGAAAGTACTTCGAGATCTTAAATCAAGAATTGTCGAGGCTTGAGGATTATCGCGAACGATTAATCGATATTAACCTGTGACACTGCTCGTTGGAAACTTATATCTTTACGTAAGTAAAAAAAACAACGAATAATTATTGTCGTTTGTCGCGAATGCATCGTTGAAATTCACGTGACACCAGAGACGGAATTTTACTGCGATCTTGAAATATAAATAAATAGATCCTCGTTACACGTGCAACATTCTGAATATAATTCGTATTTGTATATTCGTACCGTTCGAAAACTTTCTAAACGAAATACGAACGATTTATCTATCGTTTGAACAACAACCTTGAACATTTTTTCGAAATATCGACAATACCGAACCGTTTGTATCGATTCGTATGACTCGTGTCGCAGTTCTATATTCCTATAAAAACAAAAATGATTAGTATCACGAAACGATCGGTGTCACGAAATATTTATAAAAATTAAGAAAAGTGAAGACAACGTATGAGAAGGTTCCAATGTATGCGGAAAACTTTTTGAACGAAAAGAAAAAAACAAAATGTGGAAGAAAATATAAGAAAGAAAGTATAAAGAAGATGATGTACATGAAAAAAAAATATGTATTATTATTATTATTATTATTATTATTATTATTATTATTATTAACTACGATTAATCAAAGTGTAATGATATAAAATCGTTCGTCGTCGTGTGGATTGCAATTATGCGGAGTGATCTGGCAGGTGTTGAGCTTGAATTATTCGTAGATATTCTTTCGACAACAATTTCTGAATGTACCAACGATAAACAAAAAAAAAAAAAAAAAAGAATAAGAAGATTTGGGAAACAGCAAGGAAAAAAAAAATGTATACGCAAGCGAACTATTTATTTCGAATGAATATTAATAATATAATGTTATTCTAGTAGCATTATTAATCGTGCTTTTGTTAAAAGTTCGTTATTATTTTACAACTACGTTGTTTTCAACGCTTTCTTCGAGAGTTCAATACGTCGACACGATTACCATGAAATACGAGCCGGAAGTTTGCACGATCTTAAAAGAAAAAAATAAAATAAAATAAAATAAAATAAAGGAAAAATTATTTCCGTCAAAGGAACGTACAGGAAGACGCACGATCTATGAACTCGTTAGAGATCATTAATTTCTTTTTTTTTTTTTTTTTTTTTTTTCATTTTTACCTTAGCAAAAGTCTCCAAACAAAATACGAACGTTTTTCCGGCAGTCAAGTAACAAGGTTCGATGCTTCTTCTTATTATCAATAACAATAATCTGTGAATCTCGATCGGTGCCTCGTACCATAATCCATTGTATCTGTCAAAAAATGATCGATAAACATTCGTTACGATGTTCTATCAATAATAATAATATTTTTTTTGTTTAGACTATATCGATCTTACGCTTTAAAACGTATTTCAGTGCTGTAGTCTATCATTCTTTGACCCGGATAACATATGCATATGAGATGAACGTACTGGGCGCTAGCAAATATGACGAATCTTATCGCCTCTGACGTTTTATCCAACCACATTAATACCTGTAACGAGATATACGAAGAAGAAACGAAGAGAAAATATTCTATGATAAAAGTCGATTATAAATGAAAGAAATGAAAGAAAGAATGACAAAAAAAAACGGATAGATTAGATTAGATAGAGAACGGAAACGTACTTGGAACAAGGAAACACTCAGAGCAATCATTCCCATAAAAGCTTGCATCATAAAGGACACCGAGTAGGAAGCTTCGATAAGTTCGGCAAACCTTCGTCGCAAAAAAAAACAGAAAAAAGATTCGAATACGTTAATTTAATAATAAATAATAAAATTAAGAAAAAAAAAAAAAAAAGAAAAAACTGTTCTCAGTCGTTCTCGCACAATTTCTCGTAATAGAACATGGTATACCAGAATATGGTGTAAATAAATTTAAAAAAAAAAAAATAAATAAATAAAAGAAAGAAAAAAACAAATTCTCGCGTAGAGAATTCTATAAGCGATCGTCACGGTTATATAAACGACATATGTTCACATATGGGGAAGACTATGGGAAAAGTATTATATATAAAAATCGAAAAGTATTATATATACGTATCATCGTTCAAATAAATTTTTTACGTCACGGTGATACGTCAAACTTTGAATGTTACTTTTAAAAATGATACGTGCGCTTTGTTTAAGATATCTCACGATAATCCTTACGACATTTTCTTAAACTTCCAGATAATTTATGATCAAAACACTTCGTACTAACTCCAATGCCTTTTTGTGATTTTTAATGGACAGTACGACGTCGTCGAAACACGTTTTAACTCCGCGACGATCGAACTTAAGTCCCATGTCGATTCGTCCTTTCGACAAATTTTCCAGGCGGAATCTATAATTTCATCTGTAATTAATCAATTGCCAACGTAAATTACATCGACTTATATAAAATTAATATTTCGGATATGGGTTATAAGTAAATACGTATCGCTTACCCAACGGCGGAGAACAAGCCGCATATGTGCGAGTTGAAAACCAAAAATAAACTGTCCGAGGCAATCAATATCGTAATACCGATCATGATCACTATACTCATGTGACAATATATGATATAAAAATATTTCTCTTCCTCGACGAAGTAATAGGCCCTGACTATCGTTCTCAATGGTCGGGACTCGTTCAATGGCACGATGAAGTCCATTAAACGCGGAAAGAATGGCAACAAGAAGAATAATAACTCGCTGCAATATACGTATGCTGCAAAAGGAAAGATTTACAAAAAAAAAAAGAAAAAAAAGAAAGAAAATGACGAAAAAAAGAAAATAATCGCACGGCAAACGCTTTCGAATATAATATAAATAATTTCGAATATAATATAAATATAATATAAATATAAAATCGAATATACAATATTCGATTTTATATAATAATAAAGATAAAATCGAATATAATATAATATAAATAATTTCTAACATAATTTACATATATAAATCAAGGTGAATAGTCTCCCTTCGCTCGCAAATCTGTGCATGATATCCATTTCTTCCTTTGTTTCCCATATTTGCCAATTTTTAATAATACTCTTTAAAAGATCCTGCATCTGCAACGACGTAGACCGTATTTAACGAAGGAAAAAAAAAAAGAAAAAAATCGTATTTAAATCGATCGTCGTTGTCGCACGATGAACGGGCGACTGGGTGGGTGGAAGGAAAAACTTACGTTGTTCCTTTGAATCTGATACGTGTAATATTTGATCATTATAATTGTACAAACGCATATGGACGGTATACTTTCGAGTATCACCTCGACGTCTCCTCTGAACGTATAAATCAAGGCCACCTGAGACAATGATTTTTTGTTTGTTTTTATGATTGAAACGATGACTCGATTAAAGCGCAACCACGGAATATCTACACGTGTAAACGCAACGAACGCTCAGAAATATATACGCACACACATACATATATATATATTCATATTAAATCCCGATCGAATACCTGCGTTATCGCGAAACTGATAAATGCGATATTGACGATGCACCTACGGATAAAACGATCGTTCGAATTTTGAAATGGCCATTGTCCAATGAGAAGTAACAAACGTTTATTAACTTCGTAGTAGGGATGCTCGAAGGTGTACAACATAGCGTTTCGAAAGTTAAAATCATTCTAAAGTCGAACGAAGCAAGGACGAGCTATACCACCCTTTTTTTCATTGGGCGGATCGATCATAAAATAATCAGAGCTTTTTCTTCTGTTTCTTATTTTTCTTCTTCTTCTTCTTCTTCTTCTTTCAGAGAACTCCTTTCTATCCGTTACCTTGACGTTGGGTCCGATCGAACGAGGAGGGAACGGAATAAGGACAAGTAACAATTTACCTTCGACACTTCGTAACGAGGAAATAATATTTTCAAACGCGACATCGCTTGAAAGTATGTAATTTTCTTGTTCGATAAACAAAAAAGGAAAAAAGACTGAAGGGACGTCCAATGCGTCGACATTATTAATTCAACGATTTTTCTTCCTATCATCTCGGCCAAATGTACTACCACCTTAACAATATTTTATACTTAGTTCAGGTGCTACGCGTACGCATTTATAGTACCCTTATAACTAAGCGTGCGATCTTTATTTAATTTTTTCCTTTAATTCGATCCAACAGATCAAGGAAAATTTGCGATCGATACTAATTACGATCCAATAAGATTCGTGATCCTCAACGAAAGAAACGTGAACGCTCGAATGGATTTTATAATGAACGTTTCAACACAAATAACGGATAATACGCGACTCGAAGTTCTATATTTGTGCGAAATAAATACATTGTAGTATCGAACGACTACGGATAAGATTGACGATATCCATTCGACGAGTGGTTTAATGCGTCGATAATATTACCATGAAGTACGAGCCGGAAGTTTGGACGATCTTTTAGGAAAGAGAAAAGATTTTTAATAAAATATATTGTAAGAATAATTTGTAAAATTCGGCATACCTTGGCAAATGTTTCCAAACAAAATACGAACGTCTTTCCGGCTGTCAGATAACAAGGTTCGATGCTTCTACGTATTATCAGTAACATTAATTTGTGAATTTCGATCGGTGCCTCGTACCACAGTCCATTGTATCTATTTAAAAAAAAAAAAAAAAAAAAATTGACAGAAGTTTATTATTAAAGTTCGATCGATAATAAATTTCTTCTTTTTTTTTTTTTTACGTTACGTCACTCTTACGCATTGAAACGTATTTCGGTGCTGTAATCAATCATTCGTTGACCCGGATAACATATGCACAAAAGATGAACGTACTGGGCACTCGCGAAAATGACGAATCTCAATGCCTCTGCCGTTTTATCCAACAACATTAATACCTAAAAACAATAAAAAACAATAAAAAAAAAAAGTACGATGGACGAGGCTTAAAATTTGACGGAAGCGAGGACTTACTTGAAACAATGAAACGCTGACGCCTATCATTCCCATGAAAGCTTGCATCATCAGTGATACCGAATAAGAAGCCTCGATGAGGTCGGCGAACCTTTTCAACCAAAAAAAAAAAAAAGAAAGAAAGAAAGAAAGAAAAAAAATTCGAATAAGATAAAACGATCATCTCAACTCGCTCTAATTTTTAAGGTACGTTTTTGTACTACTTTATACGAATTTTTTATCGATGTTATATATATATATATAAATATAAATATATATATATATATATATATATATATATATATATATATTCATACTAACTCCAATGCTCTTTTATGATTTTTAATAGAGTGGATTACGTTATCGAGACACATCCTTCTCGTACGACCATCGAACGAATGTCCCGAGTCGATCGGATCTTTCAACAAATTTTCCAGACGGAATCTACAATTTCATCTGGAATTAATTGTTATCGTAAATTACATCGACTGAGGATTTATATACATATATGTATATATGTATATATATATATATATATATAAAAAAAAAGAAGGAATCTTCCTTACCCTACTGCAGAGAACAAGCCGCATATGTGCGAGTTAAATACCAAAAATAGGCTATCCGAAGCTATCAATACGGTAATCCCGATCATGATAACTATACCCATGTGAAAATAAATCGAATAGAAATATTCTTCCTCGTCGACGAAGTAATACGCCCTTATTATAGTTCTCAATGGACGTGACTCGTTCAATGGGACAATGATATCCATTAGACGCGGATAAAAGGGCAATATCAGAAATATCATCTCGCTCGAGTATATGTACACTAATAGAAAGAAGGTATAGGTATTTTTCTTTTTTTTTGTTTCTTTTAAATATCTAAACGAAGAAATTATATTATAAGCGAACGCTCACTTATGTAGAATAACGTTAAGAATCTTCCTTCGAGTGCAAATTTGTGCATTATATCGAACTCTTCTCGTGTTTCCCATATTTTCCAATTGCCGATAGTATGCACCAAGAGATTTCGTATCTGCAACGATAGATTCTAAATCGAAATACTTGACTATCTATCGATTAAAAAGATTAGGAGACGTAAGAAATATATTTTATCGAAGTCGCGATATTATTTATTTATTTATTAATTATTATTATTATTATTATTTTCATTTCAACCGTTCAATATTGATTATGAAAAAAAAGACTTACGTTCTTCCTTTGAATCTGATATGTGTAATATTTAATAATCATAAGTAATGATACGCATATGGATGGTATACTCTCGAGTATTGCATCGATATCACTGCTATATGCATAAATCACAGCCACCTGTCAAATAATTTTATTTCCATAACGATTATTTTTAATCGAAAAATATATATCCTTCGAATATACACGCGCACACGCAACAGAAACACAAACACAAACACGTTAAATCGATTAATAACAATACCTGCGTTATGAGAAAACTATAAAACGCAACGTTGACGATGCACCTACGTAAAAAACTATCACTCGGTTTCTGATATGGCCATTGACCTATCAGCACCAATAAACGTTTGTTGACTCTGTAGTATGGGTGCTCGAAACTGTCCATGGCGTTTCGAAAGCGTAAAGCATTCTAAAGTCAACGAAGCTACGGACAAGCCACCCCTTTATCGTTGGGCGGATCAGCATAAAATAATCAGAGCTTCGTTTTTCTTTGCAGAGAAACCCTTCCTCTGCCTCACCCTTACCCCTCGCCCTATACGTTACCTCGTACATTGATACATGATCGAACGAGAAGGTAGATAAAAGGGACAACTAACAATTTGCCTTCGACTTTTACGATGGAAATAATATTTTCAATGGGATATAACTCGAAGGTATGTAATTTTCGTTTTGGAAAAACTTCAAACGTTCGATCGTATAACGTGTACTCCATAACACGGTATGTGAACTTCGTTATAATTCATCGATCCTATCTTTTTATTTATTTATTTATTTTTTTTTTTTCACGAATAAAAACGGTTACTCCTTTACCCTGTTGTGTATACTCGGTACTACTATGTATTTCTTTGTGCACTTGAATCAACCTCTGATTTTTAATTTCTTTTATATATATATATATATATTTTTTGTTCGTTTCAGTCGATACAAATTTAATCTAATTGGTTGACACGTTAGATCGAATGATCGTCATGATCTCAAAGTCAAAGAAGAACGTTCGATAACGGCGAAAGAGTTGGAAACGACAATGAGATTTGCATTGATAATTGTAAGTAATAACGTTTTATTTAATAACTATAGATAATCAATTGTCATTGACAATTAATGCACCGATGATATTACCATGAAATACGAGGTGGACGTTTGGACGATCTTAAAAGAATTAATTCTCGATTATATGGATATATAGTTTAAATGGGACAAACGTTTTCAATAGTATTGTCGTTTTATTTTTTTTTTTTTTTATCTTACCGTCGAAAAACTTTCCAAGCACAGCACGAAAGCTTTACCAGCCGTCAAATAACACGGTTGTAGACTTCTTCGTATTATTAATAATATTAATCTGTGTATTTCGATCGGTGCCTCGTACCAGAGTCCGCTATACCTACGAAAAAAAAAAATAATAATAATTCATATATGATATATATATTATAATATATATATATTAACGATAAGATCACATTTATTTTTAATCATACTAACGCTTTGACGTGTATCTCGGTACTATAATCGATTATCTTTTGGCCAGGATAACACATACAAAAAATATGGACGATTTGTGCGGCCGTGTAGGCTATGTATCTGAACACTTCGTTCGACTTTTTCAAAACTATTATTATCTACAATTCGGGAACGGGCAAATGATTAGTTTGATTGATGTGATATTTTGAAAATAATTATGGACTTACTTGATACAAAGAGAGGCTCATACACGCCAAACTCAAGCCGACTTGGGAAAGTAAAAAAAACGAATAAGAGGATTCAATGAGGTCAGCGAACCTTTTGAAAGAGATAGAGAGAGAGAGAGAGAGAAAGAGAGAGAAGAAAAAGAGAGAAAAACAAGAAAAGTACAAAGGGAAACATTCTCAATCGTAATTAAATATTTCGTTGCTTTAATAATTGTTTGTACTCTACTAACTCTAATGCCCTTTTGTGCATTTCTATGGTACGAACGACATTCTCAAAGCACATCCTGCGAGTACGATGATCCAATAAATTCGTCAAGTCCGTTTGACCCTTCAACATATGTTCCAGGCGAAATCTGTAATCGATAAAGTTACCAAAAGAAGAAATTATGATATATGTATTTATATATAAAAAAAAAAAAAAAGAACGAAGAAAAGAAGAGAAAAATTAAAAAACGATATTGTAGGACGTTTTATCGAATATTTGTTACCCCACTGCTGTGAATATACCGCAAACGTGCGAGTTGAATACCAATAAAAGTACATCGGTTGATATTAACACCGTTATCCCAATAACGATCACTATACTCATGTGAAAATAAATCGGGAAGAAGTATTGATCCTCGTCGATGAAATACTCGCTCTTAAATATCGGTCTAAATGGTCGGGACTCGTTTAACGGTACAATAATGTCCATGACAAATGGAATAAATGGCATTAGAAGGAACAACGTCATGCACGAGTATATATATGCTATATAATAGAAAAATAATATGTATATATATATATATATATATATATATATATATATATATATAATATTACGTATGCAACAAACATTAAATTAAAATTATATGTACGTATATAATATATATATATATATATATATATATATATATATCTCACATGTATACAAAAATGTTAACAATTTTCCTTCCTCGCTGTATTCGCGCATTATGTCAATCTCTTCTTTGGACTCCCATAATTCCCAATGATTTATTATACGTTCGAGAAGATTTTTGATCTGTTAGAATGAAGGAAAAAAGAAAGAAATGAAACAAAAAAAAAATTAAATCGCACGTTACATTAGTTTACACATATATATTCGATTATCAACGTTAAGATTAATAATTAATTAAACTCTTTACGAACTCACGTTGTTTCCGCATATAAAAAACATGGAATATTTGGATGTGATAGTTATCAATGACGTTATAGGTGGTATGATTTCTATCAGTGTGTCGACGTCTCCGTTAGTGTACAACAAGGATATCTGTCGTTGTGTTTTACAAGGAAAAAGACAGAGAGAGAGAGAGAGAGAGAGAAAACAAACAAACAAATATTTCGTGAATGAACGCACCAACGTAAGTATGCTTTACGAACGCAAATGTATGTACGTACGTTTAAGAATGCAAATGTAAGAATATAAAAATCTATTACGTATACCTGAGTAAAGCCAAAACTAATCAACAGGCTAATCACAATGCACATACGTAAACGTCGATTGAATTTATCCTGATAAGGCCATTGTCCAATCAGTAACAAGAGACGTTTGTTAAGTCTATAGTAAGGATGTTCGAAAACGTCCATAGCGTTTCAAAGAGTACAAACTATTCTGTGATGATCGAGAAAGGAAAGGAAAGGAAAGGAAAGGATTATTACACTTGTCTGTTGGATCTATCGACATAAAATAATCACAGAGCTACCTGTGTATATCCGAAAATATGATTCTATGGTGCCAAAGATAAGAAAGGTAACAAGCTAACAATCATGACCCCTCCACCTCCTCCCACCCACCCACCCATCCCCCTCTCTATGTACTACGTGTTACGCGCAAATAAGATACATTTTTCGTAGAACGAAACTTACCGTCACTGGACGAACGGTATATAATTTTCTTGGTGTCAAGCGTCGGTTTTGTTCGAACGGGGTAGTTGTCGAAGAATTTATTATTCAATTCCGTCCGATACCTTTTTTTCTTTTTTTTATTCAGACTCTTCGAGAACGTACATACCTGTTATATTATCGGTACTCCTTCAACTGACATTTTTATTGCACTTAGTATTATACTATTCGTGTTATTTTTCGTCGAAAAGAAAATAATCCAAGATTATACTCGAAGGTAAATTCTTTTTCTTTCTCTCTCATTTCTCTATCTATATAAAAACTCAAATTGCAATGGCCAAAGTCGTGGATATTTTAAATTTTGTTAATTTTCTATTTTTTTTCTTTTTTTTTTTTTTTCTTTTTTTTACATACGATCTGATACATTTTCAATTTCTTATTGTTTCATTTTTTTTTTGTTTTCGTTTTCTTACAATTTAATACACGAACGTGATAAACAGAGAGTATGATAATTATTTTGAATGATTTTAAAACTATAAACTATTAGTATCGTTATATTGTATCGATAATTAATGGACCGACGAGATTACCATAAAATATGAGGTGGCAGTTTGCATGATCTTAAAAATAAAAGAAAACGGGAGAAGTGATATCAATAATAATTAAATTGATTTTACCTATCGCAATTTATATTTATAATTATATAATTTTTACCGTTGCAAAACCCTCTAAACAAAATATGAATACTTTTCCAGCGGTCAAGTATGATGGCTCCAAACTTTTACGTATCACCAATATCAACAATTTATTTATTGACAATGGCGCTTTGTACCAAAGTCCATTGTATCTATAAACAAATATAAGGTTCGTATCGCAAATAGTATTTTTATGTGATAATTAACATTATGCTTACGCTTTGATACGTATGTCGGTGCTATAATCTATCATTCTTTGACCAGGATAACACATGCAAAAAAGATGGACCACTTGAGCAAATGCAAAATTGAAATATCTGAAAGCTTCTGCTGAATTTTGTAAAACTATCAGCATCTATGAAAGAATATAATAATATTAAAAGTATTACCGAGGAACAAAAAAATAGAGAAATTAACAATTACTTCGAACAAGGAGATACTCATGCATATCAAACTCAAGCCAGATTGCAGGAGCAACGACAACGAGTAAAAGGACTCGATGAGTTCGGCAAACCTTTTAGAAGAAAAAGAAAAAAAAAGAAAGAAGAAGAAACAAACATCAATTAGATTAATAATGTAATTATAAAACATTGTTGTATACAGGGTAGACTAAAAGTTTCTTAATGATTTTTCAGTTTAATTTTTGAATTGTTTGAACCTTTGACCTACCCTGTATTTATAATTAATATACGGTATACTAACTTTAATGCACTTTTATGATTTCTGATAGAATATCGAACATTCTCGAGACACTTGTGCTTCGATATATTATCCAAGGAAGATTTGGAATCGATTTGATCCTTCAAAAAATTTTCTAAACGACATCTGTAATCGTCTAAATTAAATTAATCACGTCACCGAGAGTCACAATATAATCGAACGATTGAATCGAGCCTTTAACTTACCCAACTGCTGCGAATATACCGCAAATATGTGAATTGAACATCAAAAAGAGTGTATCTCCTGTAATTAACGCCGTTATAGATATCGCTATAGATACACTCATGTGAAAATGAAGTAGGAAAAAATGTTTGTCCTGGTCGATGAAATATTCGCCTTTAAATATTGGCTTTAAAGGACGTGACTCGTTCAATGGCGCGACGAAATCCATGATACGTGGAAATATTGGTAGTATGAGAAACAACGTCATGCACGTATATATGTATACTTCAAAAAAAACAATATATATCATTGTCAATGATATGCAAAAATATATCAGGGAGAGACGAACTCCGTTGTTTGAAGTAAATCGAAATCTTACTTGTATAACATAAGGTAAGCAATTTAGTCTCCTTTCCAAATTTATGCATAATTTCCAATTCCTCCTTCGTTCTACATAATTTCCAATTTTCTATCAAATGATCCAAAAGTTGTTTCATCTATGAGAATGAATCAATGATCTTCAAATCAATATCTAGATATCTTTTAACGATAATACATTTTCAATGGAAAAATAAATCGCGCGTAAGTCGCAGTCGAGAAAGAAAAATTATTTTTTGATGTAATGGTATTGAAATAATCGAAGAAAATTTCATATATATATATATATATATATATATATATATATATATATATATATATAAAAAGAAAAAACAAAACTAAGCACTTACCCTGTCTCCATTAAATTGGATGGTATAGTATTTAACGATGCAAACCATTACTGCAGACAGAGGTGCCATGGATTCGATAATAATATCGATGTTTCCGTAATAAGTGAAATACAACAATACCTATGGCTAATGGTATGTAATCGGAACTTGATGGACAAACAAAAAGATAAACACGTTGTATAATGTTATTATATATCGCATTTATTACCTGTGTAAACAAGAAACTAAATAATGAGAAGGAGACAATGAAACCGCGAAAACGACGTTCACTCGATTCCTGATAGGGCCATTGTCCAATAAGCGATAATAATCTCTTATTGAGCCTGTAGTAGGGATGATCGAAAGCGTCCATCTCAAAGGCACAAAGTTATCTAATATAATCGAAGGCAAAAGGAAATAGAGCTCTTACTTCCCCTTTTGTTCGAAGGTCTTCATAAAATAATCAAAATCGTTTCTTTACATCCGAAAATACGATTCTATGGTATCAATCAAACGATGAGCAAGTATCAATCATACCTACTATCGCGTTTGGCACACGAGCGATGTATGTTTTTGAAGGAAAGGGAAAAAAAAAAGAGAACTTCGATAGTATGACATACAATTTTCTTGGATAGAATGTTGGATAGAATGGTATATAATTTTCTTGGTAACGTGCGTCAAATGTATTGGAACGAGTAGTTGTCATTGAATTTATTATTGAATTCGATTCGGTACTGATTCTTGCCCAGTGTGTACATATCCGTTTGTTACCGGTTCTATCTTGGAACTGTCACTGTTATTATTGTGCTTGCTACTTTTTGACTACATTTTCCTCGAAAGGAAAAAATCTTATCCCAAGGTAAATTCTTCTTTACTCATTTCCATTATCAAAATTTTCCTATCGCGATTGTAAAATTGTAAATATCCTGTTTCTTTTTTATTTTTTTTTTTTAATTTTGTGTTTTTCCTTTTACATACGATTTAACGCACATAGATGATAATAACAACAAAATATCTGCGAGACGTGAATAAAATAGTCGTCGAATAAATTTCCTTTCGCGTATAATTCAACAGATTAATGCGATAAATGAAACGACCATTATTCGTGAATACAAACGTAGTATATTTTATAGTTGTAAATCGTTGACATTGTTATATTATATCGTTAATTAATGAACCGACGAGATTACCATAAAATATGAGGTGGCAGTTTGCATGATCTTAAAATAAAAGAGAAAGGAAGAAGTGATATTAATAATTATTAAATAGATTTTACCTATCGCAATTTATATTCATAATTATATAATTTTTACCGTTGCAAAACCCTCTAAACAAAATATGAATACTTTTCCAGCGGTCAGGTATGATGGTCTCATACTTTTTCGTATTATCAGTATCAGTAATTTATTTATCGACAATGGCGCTTTGTACCAAAGTCCATTGTATCTATAAACAAATATAAGGTTCGTATCGCAAATAGGATTTTTATATGATAATTAATATTATGCTTACGCTTTGATACGTATGTCGGTGCTATAATCTATCATTCTTTGACCAGGATAACACATGCAGAAAAGATGGACCACTTGAGCAAATGCAAAATTGAAATATCTGAACGCTTCCGCAAAATTATGTAGAACTACCATCATCTATACATAGTGAATACAAAGATATTAGAAATATTATCGAATAACTAAGGAACAAAAAAATGGAGGAATTAACAATTACTTCGAACAAGGAGATACTCATGCATATCAAACTCAAGCCAGATTGCAGGAGCAACGACAACGAGTAAAAGGACTCGATGAGTTCGGCAAACCTTTTAGAAGAAAAAGAAAAAAAAAGAAAGAAGAAGAAACAAACATCAATTAGATTAATAATGTAATTATAGAACATTGTTGTATACAGGGTAGACTAAAAGTTTCTTAATGATTTTCCAGTTTAATTTTTGAATTGTTTGAACCTTTGACCTACCCTGTATTTATAATTAATATATGGTATACTAACTTTAATGCACTTTTATGATTTCTGATAGAATATCGAACATTCTCGAGACACTTGTGCTTCGATATATTATCCAAGGAAGATTTGGAATCGATTTGATCCTTCAAAAAATTTTCTAAACGACATCTGTAATCGTCATAAATTAAATTAATCATGTCACCGAGACTCACAAAATAATCGAACGATTGAATCGAGCCCTTAACTTACCCAACTGCTCCGAATATACCACAAATGTGTGAATTGAACATCAGAAAGAGTACATCTCCTGTAACTAACGCTGATATAATGACCACTATAGTTGAACTCATGTGAAAATAAAGTAGGAAAAAATGTTTGTCCTCGTCGATGAAATATTCGCCTTTAAATATTGGCTTTAAAGGACGTGACTCGTTCAATGGTGCAACGAAATCCATGATACGTGGAAATATTGGTAATATGAGAAACAACGTCATGCATGCATATATGTATACTTCAAAAAAACAATATATATCATTATCAACGATATGCAAAAATATATCAGGGAGACGCGATCTCCGTTGTTTGAAGTAAATCGAAATCTTACTTGTATAACATAAGGTAAGCAATTTAGTCTCCTTTCCAAATTTATGCATAATTTCCAATTCCTCCTTCGTTCTACATAATTTCCAATTTTCTATCAAATGATCCAAAAGTTGTTTCATCTATGAGAATGAATCAATGATCTTCAAATCAATATCAAGATATCTTTTAACGATAATACGTTTTCAATGGAAGAATAAATCGCGCGTAAGTCGCAGTCGAGAAAGAAAAATTATTATTTAAATAAACGAAGATAATATCATAAATAATAAATAAAACAAAAAACTTACTTTGTCTCTCTTAAATTGAAGAGTATAATATTTGGTCATGCTAATCATCGTTACGAATATAGGTGCCACGGATTCGATAATAATATCGATGTTTCCGTAATAAGTGAAATACAATAATACCTATGGCTGATGGTATGTAATCGGAACTTAATGGACACACAAAAAGATAATAACGTTGTACAAATATATATATCGCTTTTATTACCTGCGTTGACAAGAAAGTAAACGACGAGAAGAACACAATGAAACCGCGAAAACGACGTTCACTCGATTCCTGATAGGGCCATTGTCCCATAAGTGATAATAATTTCTTAGTGAGCCTGTAGTAGGGATGATCGAAAAAGTCCATAGCGTTTCAAAGGCACGATGCATTCTGAAATAATCGAACCAGGAAGAGGAAAGAATTCTTACCCTTATTGAGAAGGTCAACATAAAATAATCAGAGAGAGTTGTAGAGAAAAAGAAAGAGAGAAACAGAGCTATGTTTATCCGAAAATATGATTACATAGAGGATCGCAAAGGGAAAAAATAAAACAAGTATCGATCATCCATCAAATGTTCTTGGCACTTAGGTAAGATACGTTTTTGAAGTACGAAACAGTTGCCCATAGAGATCGAGGGTATGTAATTTTCT
This sequence comes from Dolichovespula saxonica, assembly GCA_911387935.1. Classification (NCBI taxonomy): domain Eukaryota; kingdom Metazoa; phylum Arthropoda; class Insecta; order Hymenoptera; family Vespidae; genus Dolichovespula; species Dolichovespula saxonica. Next base: position 2,183,791 of record OU427011.1, read on the forward strand.
TGGTGTCAAACATATAGAATTTATAAGAACGAGTACGTGTTTGTCGATTCATTATTTAACTGACTCGATAGCTAAGGCCAGTTTTATGTACCCACGGTTGCTATCATCTTTCAGAACTATAATCTTCCATTCTATCATACTAACCGACTATTTCGCATTAGTTGTTTTTTTTTTTTTTTTTCGTTAGACACGTATCGCAAGGTAGATAAAGGGAATTATCGATGGGAATTGTATGTGTTTCTATTATTTCTATTTTTTATTTTTTATATTTTTTTCTTTTTTATTTCTTACATACATATTACATATTACGTATCGCATGTTTAATAATTGTATTTTGTTGTTATTAGGAGATCGTTCAGGTATTTATCATTAATTTACTAATTACAGCATTATGAATCATCGATAATTATAATCATCTATCTAAATTGTACTAAACTTTTTATTTATTAAGAAATATAATTAATATGTTATTACTCGCTATTTAATATATTATAACTCGCTATTTAACGATATACGTTCAATAGAATAATATCTACTTATAGATATATATATTTATTCATAAAAAAGTGCTGCAATTTATGCATATGTTAGATATATTCGATAAATTAATAAAAGGATTAAGCTTCCATGATGTATTTTAGTTCTCTTTCTCTCCGCATATGTCGCGCCGAACGTTGGCGCCATGTTGTTGTATACTCGCGTCATTTCGCGTCCAACAACGTTGGCGTACGGTCGTGTGTAGTCGAGTTACGAGTGTTCGTAGGGTAAACAATTTATTTTACCCATCTAATACGTGTTTTCTAATTTTCTAAACATTTTATTTGCACAAGTGGTATGCGTATATATATATATATATTTACATACATTTTTGTCATATCGTTATTCTATAGATAATATAATACACGTAAATTGAATATTGAGATAAAATAATTATTTGTAGGTTAAATATGGTGTCCGATGAATCATCTCCTCATAGTAAGTCACATCAAAGTTCAGAAAATAAAAAAAGGAAACGCAGTAAGAAAGAAAAAAAAAAGAGCATGAAGAAGAGAAAGAAGAAACGTAGTACCTCAACTTCAAGCGATGTAAATATATATTAAGAAAATTCTTGAGTTGTATCATATTGATACTGTTTAAAATTTTTATAACTTTTGTACATATATAATGTTATGTTTTTAGAGTAGTACCGGTAGTGATAATGTAGTTTGGGTTGAAAAAACAATTGAAACTATACAATCTGTACAAAATACTACTTCTGATAATATTGAAAAAGAACCCGTTAAAAGAGACGAATGGATGACCCTTGACAATTTATTTCCGTGTATATCCAGTTCTGATATTAGAAGAAATAAGAATGAATTGCAGAAAAAAGATAATAACATTTCGTCAATTCTTGATAAGCCAGGACAAAGTAGTAAAGAATTAAATCCGTATTGGAAAGATGGTGGTACTGGTTTACCTCAAAACGAACCTGAAAAATCGTTAGATAAGAAAGTAATGGATCCTGTTTGGTTAAGAAGATCATTGCAACGTGCGCGAGAACAAGCTCTAGAAGAAGGAAAATCTTTAGAAGAAATAGCCGCTGAAAGATGGGGTGTAAGTTCATTGAAAAATTTTATGTATATCTTATATCTTTGCCTTATATTTTTATCTAACATTTAATATTTATACGTTTACGTAGTCTCTAGATACGATAAATGCGATGATAGCAGAAGCAGATCGATCTTGCTCTAAATATAATCAAAGGAATTTTCAACGAAGTCGTGCGCCTTATGAGAGAAACCATAACGATAAATATTCTAATAGGCACAGGGAATCTGAACAAGATCACTCTCGGTATAGATCAAGAAATTGGGATCGCGAACAAAAGTACGAATCTTATAGATCCGAGAAACTATCGCGCAAACCGAATTATCAAAAGCCTACAGATGATGGCGATCGTCATTACACGTCGGCTATGAGTAAATCGAATTCGCATCGTGTAAAAAATTGGCAAAAGGATAATGGTAAAGGTAAAAATCAATTAGAATCAAGCGTAGAAACAATTACTGAAGAAACTTCGGTAAGGGACAACGAAGTTTCTAATACAAACGCTCAATCAAATGACGTTTTAACCAAAGAGGAGATGAACAAATTGGGAGCAAAAATTATAAAGGCTGAATTAATGGGTGATGACGTACGAGATATTATTACAATAATCTTACGGATAATACAGACAATATGGTTTCTAAAAAGATATTTCCTTTTTCATTTTTAGGAATTAGCAAATCGTTTAAAGGAACAATTAGAGAGGGCAAGAGAACTTTCTAAGCGAGCAGATAAATCTGAAACAGAAAATGTCATTCTTTCAAGAACCGACTCAAAAGGTATATTAATAACGTTAAGCGTATATCACACTTTGATATATTTCATTGTGTTTTAATTTAACATTGAATTGTATCCGATAGGTGTTACGAGACCAATACAACCAAGATGTCAATCCAAAGAATCCTCGAGTAAATTTAAAAGGAATAAGAATGTGGAGACGCATGTTTCTGGGGAACGGATTCGTTACTACGCCGACGACGATAAATATTCCTTGCAGGAACTTGTAAGATTTATAAAATTATTAATATAATATACGAATTTCGGGACGTACGAATATTAAAAAAAAAAAAAAAAAAAAAAAAATTATATGTATCAGTTCCAGCGTGAGAAAGGACGTTCCGCGGATGACGACAATGCCGCATTTGTTAAAATTGCATCTAAGGTATTACGATTTTGGACAATAGTCTTATTTGGATACGAAATCAATGCAGTTATATTTAAAAAAAAAATAATAATAATAATAATAATAATTTTCATTTTTAGAACATGGATATGAACGATATATTTGAAGAAAAAATTGCACGAGCGGATACGGACAGTAAACAAGATGATCGAGACAAAGCGAAGGCGATTAGAGAACATAAGAGAATATCAAAAAGTTTGGAAGGATGTTCCTGGTGTATAGAATCCAAAAATATGATCAAGCATATGATTATTACAATGGATTCGCACGTTTGTCTTAGTCTACCTACCAGAGTATCATTAGTAAATGGGCATTGTGTGTTAACACCTTTACAACATGTATCATGCCAGTTACAATTAGATGAAGACATTTGGGAAAAAATGAAGGTATATTTAAATGATTTTTAATTTTTAATTTTTAATTTTTAATTTTTAATTTTTAATATATATATACCATCAAAGACTCTCTCTCTCTCTCTCCTTCATTGATAAATTTTTCCTCTTAGATTTTCAAGGAAACTTTGATTAATTTGTTTACGGATTCTAATCGAACTCCGATATTTTTTGAAGTATACAAGAATCGTCATAAATTCCCGCACATGCAATTGGAATGTGTTCCATTACCTGACGAAAGTGCGGATTTAGCGCCAATGTATTTCAAGGTAAGAAATTATATACCGTTTGTTAATAAAGCGAAGAGAGGATCTTTGAAAATACCTTTTTTTAATTGATATTATTTATAGAAAGCTCTATTGGAATGCGAGACCGAATGGGCCATCAACAAAAAAATTGTTGACTTGAAAGACAAGGATTTACGTAGAGCTATACCAAATGGATTACCATATTTTATGGTACAATTTGGAAATAATGGTGGATATGCGCATGTAATCGAAGATGAACGTATGTTCCCGACCAATTTCGCAGAGGTAAATCAAAATAGTCTTTTAATAATTCATAAGAAATATATTATATACATATATATATATGTTGCGCATTAACTTTGCTCGACTTTGTATAATTTGTCTTTTTCCTTTTTTATTTCTTTATTCTAGGAAATAATTGGTGGAATATTAGATTTAGATCATAATCTATGGAGAAAACCGAAGAGGGAGACCTTTGAACAACAAAGGGAGAAAGTTTTAGACTTTAAGAAAATATGGGACAAATATAAACATTAATGAATTGTAAATAAATTTTGTAAGAATGTAATTATTTTAAAGATTTAACGAAAGGTGTATATATTTTGTTAACGCTGATCATTGTTTTCTTGTTTAAATCCGGTAACAAACCATGTGTCCATGTATTTACTTAAGATATGTGGAAACATCGCTAACACTTTAAAACGATCTCCCATCTTATCTCTATCCATTATCATATGATAACCTGACAGTATATTTTCCCTTTCAACGTCAGTTGAATTCTTTAAAATTATTTCTAATCTTACATCGATTCCAAGATTTTTCAAAAATATTCTTTGACTTATTGGACCGAAAGATATTACTCTGTTATCCTTTTGGGCTACCTTCTGTAACAATGAAAAATCAACATCCGCGGTTAAGTCGGCTGTACCAGGATTCAGTAAGGGATCGTGCAGTTGGTGCTTTCGAAAGGCACGAAAGGTGTCCGTTTTATCACCGAAATGGCCATAATCAATGATTAAGGCAAAACCTCCGCATTCAGCTAAAAATGATGACATATAATCTATTATAACCATACTTTGAGGGCTTATTTCAACATGATCCCTTGATTCGTTTTCCTAAAAGAAAAAAAAAAAAAAAAAGATAATAATTTTTACAATAGCACGTTTAAATCAAATAAATAGATGTAATATATAAATTGAAACGTACGGATATATAAACTTGAGCAGCAGGAGACGACCCTTTAGATAATACATAACGAAATTTCTCTTCCTCTATTCCTGGAATTACATCCACTAAGACTTCGCTCCAGCCTTTATCTGTTTTCTAAAATTTTATTGCAACAACCATATGCGGTAAATCGGTGCAATGATATAGTTACAACAAAAAGTGATACGCTTTCTTTTTATTTCAAGTACCTGAAACTTATGTATTGGTAGTGCATCGAAAAATTCATGTGCAAGAAACACGCTGAACTTTTTAGGAATATCAGTAACCGAATAATACCAATATACTTCTACACCATCTTCTGTAATACCTTTCTTATAATGACCTATCGAATTTTCTTGCGTTAGCGTCTTAAAGTCTGCTGGATTATTTTCTTCTATATATGTACACAGATTCTGCGCTTGAATTGTGGATAAAGCCGGACTGATTTCTACCAAATGAATAGATATTTTGTTAAGAAATGTTAACTTTTTGAATACCTAAAAAATATAATATCTAATAAGATTGATAATTCAGATTATTTCCTTTATATAACTATGTATAGATAAAAAAAAAATATCGTACTCGCAAAATATCTTGTATCATTGTACCCTTTCCTGGACCTAACTCAATGATCTGAAAGGGATCTTTAGAGATCTTGATCCATTCGTTAATAATCCAAACGGCTAATACCTAAAAATCACACGATCTTTGAACGATGAATATCAAAAAAAAAAAAAAAGGAAAGAAAAAAATAACTTGTTAAAAACGACGCACTTCTCCAAAGAGTTGAGATATTTCTGGCGAAGTAATGAAATCTCCTTTAAGACCGAAAACATCTTTGTTCATGTAATAACCAACAAATGGATGAGTTAAAATTTCTTTCATATATTCTGCGACGGATAATGGACCGCAAGTTATAATCTTGGAATACAACTGACGATACAAAGCCGACTTTTTGATCTTAACATCAGAGCTCTCAGATGAGTAACGATGGTTCGGTAAATTAATCATGGATCTAAAATTGTGTTTCATTAATATATTAGTTAATTCATGATTTATAAGCGTTCTGTTTAATACGCGTAGTATTTTTGTCATCCTCGTGTTATCTCTGTTGTTGTCGTTTTCTGTCAACAATATGAAAAAAAAAAAAAAAAACTTAATAATTACGATGAACTACGAAGGGTTCTTCACAATTGATCACAACCGATAACGTCGCATTAATGACACTAAATTCTCTAGGGACGAATATATAGTATTTTATTTTTATACAATTTTTATTTGCAAAGATCGAACGTAAAATCCTTCCACTTCGATTATGTTCACGAATAAAATCGTTCAATAGTCGTAGATTTAAACGAAACTAACGAACTTTTATTCGATTAAATTAACGTAGGAAAAAAGAAGAATAAGATTTTTGAGCGTAAATTCGAATCGTCGTTATTACCGATCATCGCTTGTCTGTTCAAATTTGGCGCCCTTAATGGCGTGTATTAAGAAGGATTCCCAGAGCGATTTTATTAATGTTCAATGAGCATCGTTGTTATTATCGTACGTCGCAAGGACCTGTATATGCTTTTCTATGCTGTTCTTATGTCCTCGATCCTAGCCTAATCTTAAATTTTAAATCGAAGATAAGGAACAAACATAAAAGATTTATTATAGTAAAAGACAACAGAGAAGAGAAACATAAACTACTGTGTATCGAATATTAAAGAAAATAGGCTTTAGATTCCATGGCATTTCCACTGAATGATCAAGTTTATATAAAATCCTTTACACCTAGAGAATATCAAGTGAGTTTTGTAAAAAAATATTTAGGTATCTATGATATATATATATATATATATTTATAATTATTGTATTACGTGCAACTATGATGATAACGCAAGCTTTTATTATCCTTTTTATCGATTTTATGATATTTAGGTAGAGCTCCTTTATGAGGCTAAGGAAAAGAATATTATCATTTGTTTAGGAAGTAATTATGAACAAGCTTTTATTGTTATAAAACTAGTTCAGGAATTTGCAACGAATAACAGAAGGTAATTTCCTTGAAACAATTAATAACAAATTATTTGACAGAGAAAGAGAAAGAGAGAGTGTTCATTATATTGAAACAAATGAACTCCCAAAACAAATAATTATTCTTTCTTAATTCAGGTCTGTGAAGGAAGGTGGAAAACAGATCATTTATATATTATCAGATGAAGAAAAGTGTTTGCTTAAGGCAACATATATCAAACAGTTAACAGATCTTAAAGTATTATTATGCGATACATGTACAGATCTAGCTAAAGAAGTCACAAATTCTCACGTAAGATACGTTTTTTCATGTCTTATTATCTAGTTTCTATATATGTTGTGTAAAAAATCTAGATTATATAATATATGTATATATATATATATATGTATGTTATGTGATTTATTTTTTATTTTAGGTATTAGTTACAACTTCTAAGACATGTGCATCATTATTATCAGAAAAGAAAATCTTACCTCATCAAATTAGTCTAGTCATAGTTGATGAGTGCCATAAATCTGTACATGATAATAAACTCAAATCTATCCTGAGAAGTTTTTTAACATGTATAAACATTCCTAGAATAATTGGTATAGCTGTACCACTATTTAATTTAACACAAGAGCCTGGAAGGCTTGGACTAGAGATAGAAAAAATAGAAACCACTTTTCAATGCGAAGTTGAAACAGCTAGCGATATATTATCAATACTCAGGTAAGATATTATGAACTATGGTTAAGTTATAAATAATCACGTATATATATATATATATATATACCCGCTAATAGGTATAGTCCTAAACCTAAAGAATATATAATAGAATATAAAAAAGGAGAGAAAGGAGAATTATATGAAACGTTAGAAAATTGCGCATTGGACGCTATCCATTTCTTACAAGATCATCGCTATGATCCAACTGAAATTTACAATGAGGAATTTCTTGAGGATATTCAAAAAATACCGAATCCAACGGAGAAGCCGCGTGAGATGATGCAAGATTTTTTATATATATTAGAAACTCTCGGACCATGGTGTGCAGATCGTGCTGCATTAGCTCTTTTAATATTAACGGAAAAGTTGAAAATGAAAACACCTTATGAAAGACATTATCTTTTATTAAATTTAGTTGCATCGGTTTTTATTAAAATAAGGTAAGTTAAAATTATTGCATAATATAATATTTCAATATATTAATATAATCTAATAAATTACAGAGCTCTTTGTGATAATACATTCGAACATTTATCTGAAAAAGAAAGGATATATCGTTTTACTACTCCAAAAGTTCATCGGATTTTACAAATTTTAAAAACGTATACTCCATTTTATATCAAATATAATAATACTACGGAAACGAAATCAAATACCGGTAAAAACACGCTTCTTGATTTATCTGTTATTATTGCTTAATGTTATATTACATATATATATATATATAGTTCGTTGTATATTCAGATGGGGACAATAAAAATAATACAACAAGTAATGGAGAAATAGCTCCTAAAGAAAATCATATACAAACGAAAAGACCGGATTGGAGAACCGGAGAAGATAATTATAGAAGACCATTCAGATCGCAACGATATTTTCGTGGAATTACAGATCCTGATTTATTATGTGGAATAATTTTTGTCGATAAAGCATTTACAGCTAAAGTTTTGTGTTATTTATTAAATGTATGTTTACGAAACAAATACTATGTTCTTCTATCGCAAGGATAAATCGTATAAGAGCGGAGTTAAATATAATCTTTTTTTTCTTTTTTTTTTTTTTTTTTTTAATATTTCATGTTTTACACAGGAAGCATGCAAATATGACGAGGATTTGCATTTTCTTTCTCCTCTTTACATGATTGAAAGTAGCACTGAGGATTCTGGCTATTGTAGAGATTTAGAAATAGAACATAGAAAGCAAGAAGAAGTTTTGAAAAGATTTAGGATACACGAATGTAATTTGTTAATAGCAACTTCGATTTTAGAAGAAGGTTCGTATCTATAATTAATCTCAATTATTTATTCGACAATAAATTCAAAATATACATTAAACTTTCGTACAATATAATTAATATATGTTATTTATAATTTTCTAAGGTATTGATATCCCAAAATGTAATTTTGTAATGAGACACGACTTCCCAAAAAATTATCAATCCTATGTACAATGTAAAAGCAGAGCGAGAGCTGTGGATGCATTACACATATTATTGGTACCGCAAGAAATATCTAAGGAATGCGTTTGGCAGTTAGCTCAATATCAATACATAGAAAAGGTATTAAAAAAACAACAATATATATTTATTAGTATAACGTCTAAAAAAAAAAAAAAAAAAAAAAAATTGAAATATTTCGAAATCCACGTTTGATATTGAAAATACGAATAAGGAGAAATTGATTCTTTTATTTTCGTTGTATCAATGATTATTAATGTACGTCAGTTTAAATATCAATCTTTAAGGCAATTCATTCCAATGCCAATCAAAATCTAAAGTTTTAATGGAAGAGCATCAATGTGTTTTGTAGACTTTAATATCAAAATGTTCAAATAAAGAACCAACTGAGGAAGAAGAAAATGAAGCAGATATGTACGCTGCTATGATACCGCATTATAAGCCGCTTGAAAATGATGATGCGCCTAAAGTGACTTTTAATACTGCTATTTCATTAATAAACAAGTAATAACCGTGCTGTGATTTATTTTATTATATTTTAATATTACGAAAGCAATTTTTAAACAAATTGATTATTCCAGGTATTGCGCAAAATTACCTAGTGATACTTTTACAAGATTAACACCAGAATGGTCTGTTCAAGTTTTAAGCGAACAGAGTCCAATGACTTACACGTGTTCTTTAAGACTACCCATAAATTCACCAGTAAAATATGTTGTTTCAGTATGTAACATTTCTTTTCGTATAGATCATAGATAATACCTTAACAAGTATTCAATATATTTATAATTATATATAATATATGTATATATATATATATTTTTTTTTTTTTTTATTTATTTTAATTTAGTCATATCCAATGCCTAACAGAGCTATGGCTAGACGTATGGCTGCGCTACAATTATGCATTGATTTACATAGAGAAAATGAAATAGATGATAATTTATTACCTATTGGTAAAGAAAATTTTAAAGCGAAGCCCGAAGATGCTGAAGTGCCTGCTTTGCCAGATGAAAGTAGATTAGATTTTTCGGAAGCTCGACCTGGTACAACTAAACGTAGACAATATTATTATAAAAAGGTATTATTTTAATAATTTGTATTAATTATTACAATATATTTTTGCAATGATAAAATTATATTTTGCAGACAGCAGAGGCATTAACAGACTGTAGACCTTTAATCGGAGTTCCTTCTTATCTGTATCATATAAGCATGGTATTAAGTTGTCCTTTACCGGAAGAACAAAATACAAGAGGACGTAGAATATATCCTCCAGAAGAATCTCCTATAAGTTTTGGTATTCTTACACTTAAAAAAATACCAAAGGTAATGATTTAATAAGAAATATTATTAATATTAAACAAATATTATGTGTGTTTTATTTTAGCTATGTCCGTTTCCAATTTATACCAGATCTGGTGAAGTTCATGTTAAATTAAAATTATCTAAGCAGACCGTAGTTTTAGACGACGTCCAAATAGAAAGAGTAGCCACATTTCTTAATTACACTTTTACGAATGTATTGAGATTGCAAAAATATTTAATGCTTTTCGATCCGCATGCTTCAGAAAATTCTTACATCATTGTACCGATAAGATTGGGTAAGTATATGAAACATTTTGTTTATCTCTTGTAAATCGAAGAATGTAAATTTGGCTCGTGGTTTATCGATGGCAGGCCAAATTTATACTACTCTTTTCTTCGTTTAAAATAATTAAAAAAAAAAAAAAAAAAAAAAAAATGTTCCTATATAATTTTAGCTACCGCGTGTGAAGAGTTAGATGTTTATATCGATTGGGATTTTTTGGAATGTATTTATAATAATCGAAATGTAGCACCTACTAAAGTACCTGAAGAAGAAAGGAAGAATTTCAAATTTGATCCATCAAAATATTATGATGCTGTAATCATGCCATGGTACAGAAGTCAGGATCAACCTCAGGTATGTTATAAACCTAATAATATATTTAATAAATATTTACTTAAATCTAATATTTCTCAATTGTTTCAGTATTTTTATGTTGCTGAAATTTGTGGAAATTTAAATCCAAAATCTTCGTTTCCTGGCGATGATTACAGTACCTTCGAAGAATATTATCTAAAGAAATATAATATACAGATACAAAATTTAGATCAACCTTTATTAGATGTAGATCATACATCTGCTAGGTTAAATTTTTTAACTCCTAGGTAAATATATATACATTTTTTTTTTTTTTTTTTATAATCAAATATAATACAGTTTGTATATTCAATCAATACATTCCTTTAATTATTTTTAAAACATATTTCAGATATGTGAATCGTAAAGGTGTAGCATTACCAACAAGCAGCGAGGAAACAAAACGAGCTAAAAGAGAAAATTTAGAACAAAAACAGATTCTTGTAGCCGAATTATGTGCAATTCATCCATTTCCAGCATCTTTATGGAGACAAGCAGTTTGTTTACCGTGTATTTTATATAGAATTAATGCCTTATTACTTGCTGATCAAATACGTTGTCAGGTTGCACAGATGATTAATTTAGGAAGAGCAGATTTGAATCCAGGTATGTAATAAAAGAATATAAGTTTATTTATTTATTTATTTATTTTTTTTTTTTTTTACATTTGTCATATTTATGTTAATATTGCTTTAGATTTCGAATGGCCAGCACTAGACTTTGGATGGAGTTTGGCAGAAGTATTAAAAAAATCGAAAGAAGCTGAGAAAGCTAAACAATCTAAAAATGAATCCGTACAAACGACGAACAAGTGCCAAAATGTACAAACAAGGGAGAATGACAATGCGAAAGAATTTAAAATTGAAAAATTTGAGACTGATCAAGTTAAATCTATTAATTCTGATAAAAGTAATGATACAGAAACGGAGCAGCCGCCATTAAACGATACAGAAGATATTGATGGAACGGACAATTTAAAAGACGATGAATTGGAAATTGGTACTTGGTCGAACGACATGGCTACAAATTCTATGAATTTCAACACCGACAGTATCAAATCGTTTCCTTTGAATGTAACCATGTTAGAACCAGATTTTACTTGGAACGACATTAGATACGGATCTCCCGCTTGCGAATCAGATTACGATGGTTATGAATCCGATGATACGTACAGCGATGGTTTTATGGATTCGTCTGACGATAACGATGACGAAAATAGAGGATTAAAAATTTCATATATGGGTGAAAATATAGCCGAGGCCGTGGAGAATGAAAAACAAATAAGTAAACAAGAAATAAATAAAAAAATTTTGGAATTGTTAGAAACGGAAAAGAATGTAGATAATAATTTTTGGTTGTACGTTCAGGAGGACGACGAAGCATTAATTAAAAAGCACAAAGAACAACATTATAAATATTCTAAATTAAATGAACGCGAAATAATGGACAGTGGATCCTTTATACCTTGTGATACTGAGATTGTGATTAAAAAAAAGAGCACGCTTGATACTCAACAAGAAGTTGAAAATGTATCTTATGTACATAAGGATTATATAGAAAATATTGTAGATACATTTACTAAAGAAGTATTGAATAAAAATTCCATCGCACACCCAACAAAGAAGGAAATAAATAAACTAGAAAGAACATATCTAAAGGATAGTAATCTTTTTAGCTTTGATTTTCAACCAGAATTGAAGGGTCATCCGGGGCCAAGTCCTAGTTTAATTTTACAGGCTTTAACTATGTCTAATGCTAACGACGGAATCAACTTAGAACGTTTAGAAACTATTGGAGATTCTTTTCTCAAATATGCAATAACAACATACTTATATTGTACTTATGATAATATTCACGAAGGCAAACTTAGCCATTTACGATCGAAACAGGTAAAATAATAATTTCGATATTATAATTTAATTTCTTTTTCTTTTTTTATATTTTAATTATTAATATCCAATATATCTTTTTCAGGTTAGCAATTTAAATTTATATAGATTGGGAAGGCGAAAGATGTTGGGTGAAAGTATGATAGCCACAAAATTTGAACCACACGATAATTGGTTACCACCTTGTTATTATGTTCCAAAAGAGCTCGAGCAAGCATTAATCGAATCGGGTGTACCTTCCGCTCTTTGGAATCAAGCCGACATTCCAAGTTTGCATACAGTTAATCTAAACGAAATAACTCAGTTGGTTAAAGAAACAGAACAGAAGCTTGGTATTATGAAAAGTGAACTCGATAAAAACGAGAGTAAAATATCAAATAGCATAGATAATTTGCGTTGTTTCATACCGTACAATTTAATAACGCAGCACAGTATTCCTGATAAAAGCATAGCAGATTGCGTAGAAGCATTAATTGGTGCTTATCTGATAGCGTGCGGCCCAAGGGGTGCTCTTTTGTTCATGACTTGGTTAGGTATTCATGTTTTACCTACGGAAGAAATTTGCATCGTACAAGAAAATGAGCCGGAAGATAAAATTCCAGGAAGCACGCCTTATTTGAAAAATGTTAAGGAGGATAACCGAACCGCTTGGACACAAGTAAGTATAAAATTCTATGGGATAAGTAATTTATAATAAGTAATCGTATTAAATCACATTTAATTTATCCAAATAGATTCAATATGGCAAATTGGAAGAACCAGAAAATCCATTAATTCGTTACATTCCTGATCCAGAGTCTGAATTAAAAATGATGCTAGACGGATACGATGAATTAGAGAATAGTATAGGATACAAGTTTCATCACATTAGTTATCTTTTACAAGCATTTACGCACGCATCTTATCAGCCTAACAGATTAACAGATTGTTATCAACGTTTAGAATTCCTTGGAGATGCTGTTTTAGGTATTTATCAATTTCTAACGGTATTTGATATATTGCATATGTCGTAAATCTTTATAATTTATTTTAGATTATTTAATAACAAGGCATTTGTACGAGGATTCTAGACAGCATTCGCCAGGTGCTTTGACAGATTTAAGATCAGCATTGGTAAACAACACAATATTCGCTTCATTGGCTGTCAGATGTGGATTTCATAAATACTTTCGTCATCTTTCTCCTGGTTTGAGTGTTGTAATAAATCGCTTCGTAAGAATTCAAGAAGAAAATGGACACTCTATCAGCGAAGAGGTACGTATCACCTTTTAAAGATTCGAATAAGATTCAATAAATATTATATCATATTTATATTTATGATTTAAATAATATGTTATCTCATAAATAGTACTATTTGATCGGAGAGGATGAATGCGAAGAAGCTGAAGACGTTGAAGTGCCAAAAGCCCTAGGGGATGTTTTTGAATCATTAGCTGGTGCAATTTATTTGGATAGCGGTATGTCTCTTGATGCTGTTTGGGGTGTTTATTATAATATAATGAAATCAGAGATTGGTAAGTAATTTTATTATATTTCATCTTAAGAAAGTCTTCGTACCAACTTCACAGTGTTTCTATTTTCAGAACAATTTAGTACAAATGTTCCTAAATCTCCAATTAGGGAATTGCTAGAATTGGAACCGGAAACAGCAAAGTTTAGCAATCCAGAAAAATTGGCTGATGGACGGAGAGTGAGAGTAACGGTGGATGTTTTTGGTAAAGGTTCCTTCAAAGGAATCGGAAGGAATTATAGAATTGCCAAATGTACAGCAGCTAAGTGTGCTTTAAAAAAATTGAAAAAGATACAAAATAATCCAAAGGGGAAACTTTGATGTCACTTATGATAATAATAAGTAAGAGATGTGTATGTGATAAAAAAAAAAAAAAATTAAAAAAATTTAAAAAGCTTTAAAGTATGTTAATAAGGAGAATTAATAATTATTATTTTATATAAATATCATTATTTTTAACAAAATAATCGGCATAATCTTATATACTTTATACTTCATATACATTTGTCTTCGAAAAAAAAAAAAATTGTACTTCGGTTGCCGAAGTTAAGGGGGTCTTACTTGCGAAATAGGACGAGATTGTCTATTTTTTTTTTTCCAATGGGATAGATCGTTTTAAAAATAAGATAAAATCGAGAATTAATATCGGTGTTTTCGGTACGTTTCTCTAAAATATTATTTCATAATTCTATTGTATCTAATCTATTTGTCTATCGAAGCTTAATCGGTATCATAAAATGTAAGTACTTTGGTGTTTACTTCGAAACAGAAAGAGAAGGTATCGGAAACGTACTGAAAAATATGCAGCCATTCGCCCGATAGTACTTGCAATTATACGATTCGAATACAGATGGATTCGACATTATTTAACAAGTACCATCGACCCAGGTCTCACCACGTGGAGGTTGCTGCGTACAGAGACCCACAAAGTGAACTTGACTTTAATTTGAAATCCAGGTTTCTCAATGGCCTTCCACTTCAAAACAATTTGCGAACGAACACTGAAAAACATTGACTTTAACGAATGCATTCCACGCGGTCGATGCAAAAACAATTGTTTTTCAAATCGCTAAACGCGAATTAACCAAACGCTGCTTCTACTTGGAGATATTTTTGTTTTAATTTTTTTTTTTTTTTTTTTTTTTTTTTTACAACGATGTTGCTGAAACGGAGAGATAAAAACAAAATTATCACTGTCACCGTTACGATAAGAGACTGTAAAAAAAAATTATTGAAGAAACGTGCGATATATAATGGTTATATGGTTTTACGTTAAATATTCGTCGATGCAGCGAAGACGTCCCGATAGATTCGACCTTTAAAATCAAGGTCAAGTTCGTTTTTTTATCGACGATTACAAATGTTAAGAATATTTTTATATATTTACATGTACATACATACACGTGTTGAGATAGATTTTGACAAATATATATAAAAAATAAAATACGCCAATGAATGAGGTTTCTTTCACAACACGTATAGTCCGATTGGTTTACTCTATGTTTACGTTCTTAAACAGGAGAAAATAAGATAGTACCAAAGAATTCAGAAATAAATGATTAGATTGGTAGACATGTAAGATTTATTTAACGTATTTCGCGAACCTCTAATAAAACGGAATACGTCTCTGATTCAATTAAGGATCGAAATAGATTAAGAAAAAAAAAACAAACAAACAAACAAACAAACAAACAAAGAAGACTGACACAGTGATTTGATGTGATGAGTAATGTTAATCATGGATTTATTGCAGTTCACGTGGGTAGGTTAATTGCGGTTTTTATAAGTGAAAGAATTTGGATCTTGTCAAATAATAATATTTCTATTTTTTTTTTTTTTTTATTGTACTCCCATTATATACGTATATATGATAGGCGCAGGACAACATTCCGATTCAACTAAAGACAAATATCAAAAATTATGTCGCGATGCGTGTAGAGCAGTAAGTTTTCAAACTCTCAATTTATAAATTTGTATCAGTCATTAATGGTTATATATTAATAATAGAAAAATATTTTAGGGTATACAAAATATTAAATCTGGTGGTAGTGCACTGGACGCAGTGGTTAATGCAACAATTGTGTTAGAAGATTCACCTTTAACAAATGCCGGATTTGGTTCTAACCTTACAGTTAATGGATCAGTAGAATGTGACGCTAGTGTTATGGACGGTACTAATTTGCAGTTTGGTGCGATTGGTGCAGTTAGTGGTATAAAAAATCCTGTCTTCCTTGCCAAGCGTTTATGCGAACAACAATCAAAGAAAATTGGATATGGAAGAATTCCTCCAAGGTATATTTAGGAAAAATCTCTTATTTATAATAATCAATAGATATTAATTTATTGTCGTGACTTCCGCGATATATGTTTTATTTTCTCGTATATGTAGTGTAAACAATTCAAATCGTTATAACAATGTTATATTAGTTTTTTGGTTGGACATGGAGCGCATACTTGGGCACAAGAAATGGGTATACAAATATTGTCGCCTGAACAGTTAATATCAAGTACGTGTAAATAAATAAGAGTATCACTGTAACAGTAATATTTTATTTTTTGTCGATTGTAATCAACTATTTTTAGGAAAAGCAGAAAAAATATACAAGTATTATAAAAGACAAGTGGAAAACAGTAATGATGAAGTTCATAAGGTATTGATAGGTAGTATTGTAATAAAAAGGTGAAGAGGAATGATAATTACTTCATTATTTTAATATTGTAAAAACTTTGTTGTACACTTGCAGTGCGCTAGAAGGCGATTGGATACTGTGGGTGCGATATGTGTAGATAAAAATGGGAATATAGCATCAGCTTGTTCCAGCGGTGGTATCATTCTTAAATATCCAGGAAGAGTAGGTCAAGTATGTAACTAATAATTGACTGACCGATAATTTACAAAAATTTCATGACTACTTTTAATATTTTCATTTGACATTTGATACAATTGTTATCGTTTCATTACTTTTGCCATTTCATTAATCAAAAGATTATATTACATGTTTTACCATTTTAGCTCTTAGCCTAATTCTTTTTAGGCTGGTGTATGGGGATGTGGTACTTGGGCATGTAAGGATGAGTATTCAGTCGGTACAAGTACATCGGGTTGCGGGGAACATCTTATTCGTACTACGCTTGCTAGATCAATAGCGGAAGCAATTGTAAATACATCCTGTCCGACAACTAGTTTACATCAAGCCATGAAAACTAATTTTATAGGTTGAAACTATGGTTAAACGTATTAATATTTTTTTATTGTTAATGATCCATATACTAATATAATTGATTATTTTTAGAATCTAGATTCTTGGATGGACTTGAAAAGAAATTAGGTGGGGTTATAGCAATTCGATATTCACCCCAGGAAAAACTTGGCGATTTTCTTTGGAGTTATTCCACTAATTCAATGATCATAGGCTACATGAATTCTAATGAACGGACATCTATAGTAATACATAAAAAAATATTTTTTCCTTTAGAAAATATTAACTATTATATATAACGCATAAATATTTTATTTTAGAGTCATATGTCAGTTTTACCTACACGTGAAGTTGGAAAAAAGGCAGTAGTCGAAGGCGTATGTTTTCGAATGTAAAGAAAAAAAAAAAAAAGAAATCAAAATTTTAATTAGAGCATTTTATTGAATATAAAACTTCTTATCTGATAAAAGAAAACAAAAAATGAAAAAGCAAATATATAATAATTTATAATATTATATACGCAAGAAATTTGTACTTTTGTTTGAAAATACATTTTATATATAAAACCGAGGAGTTAATGTTAAAGTACATTGTATTTTGTAGAGTATTGATTAATTTACAAAATTTTTTTGTACGTAGAGTATATACTTCGTATTATTGACAAGATACAGTGCTGCCGTCTATTTGTTGAGAGTGAACTAAAAGGCTGTTTAGAAGTTTCTATTGGTTATTGCTAGTACGATCTAAGATGGCTGACATCGACATTATCGATTATGAGGTTTTCATCAATAATATTATAAAAATATTATATATATATATATATATTAGTTATATTTATATACATTTTAGCATTAGTTTATATTTATTTATATTTTATAAAAGATAGGGTCTCGATGCGCAGCAACCTCCACGTGGTGGGACCTGGGCAATCGATATTATTTACGACAAGATCTAACATATCTTCAACATAAATACTATTGAGCTGATCAGCTGCGTAGTAAAATGTAATTCTCATATATTATTTATTTATTATGATCATGTTAAATAATTAATTAATTGTGCCTTTTTGTATAACATTAATTTAAATTTTTATTAGAAAAAAAATTTAGAAGTGCTTATTTAAAAAAACTCGTTATATATATATATATATATATATATATATATATATATATATATGTGTGTGTATATGTATGTATGTATGTATTCGATAATATAATTATAATGGTTTATTACATGTTTTTTTACATCTAACAATGCTAATTTACATTATATATGATAATTATTCGATACAATGACATATTAAGGATCGTAATCCTAATTGTGTAAAATCGTTGTATAAGTTACAAACAATAATCATTGCAAGGTACTTTTATAATTGACTTTACTGAAGGACAGAAATAATTTTAAAAGGAAGATGGTATACTGCACTAATATTTTTAATATATATCTATAATCACATATATGCAATAAATGTTAATTAATTAGACGTAAAAAAAGATCAAGAAAAATGTATAAAATGTATATACTACTTCAAAGAAGTATGTATATGTATGTTTTGTATATGTATATATATAGATATATATAAAACTAGAATACCATTTATTATTTATTTAATAAATATAAATGTATCTTTAAAAATAAATTATTTTTCTTGTACATATTCGCAAAGCCAATGAAGTACTTGCATGTCTTACATTAGTTCTCCATTTCGATAATCAAGATGCCAGTGTTACAAATCTTGGTCATTTTCTTTACAACATAATTTACTATATTTAAAAATAGTATAATATAAAAAGAATTGCTAACATAATTGTCATATTATAACCTGTTGTAAAAGTATGGAAGGATTTTAGAGTTATGAATTCTTCGTGATAAATAATAACGAAATTATTACAGAAGTATATGTGTTATATAATAGATATTTATCACAGACAGAGTTTAAATTTAAAATGAAATCGCAATGAAATAAATTTTATGAATAGAAGAGAGACTGCATGAAATGTAGAAATATTGAGCATTTAAATAATTGTACTTTCTTATCTAAGGTTACAATAATGCACCAAACTACTTTTCTTTCTCTTGCTTCGAATATAAGATATTATAGACACAAGATTATTTACATGGTAATATGATTAACTTCCATTGCGATTTCATATTGAATGTTAATTAAGATATATGAGTTTGAAAAACATAATTATAACAATTCATAAATCTTACACAATAGTTATTTCCATGGAAAGCTAATTAAATAATGTGATGTGTCTTGTCGTAGTACTTGGAAAAATCATTACCTAATTATTACTATGCTATCTCATCATTTGTCGAAATCTATCCAATTCAAATATACTTTCTGATAATCTAAAAAAAAAAAAAAAAAATAATATATATATATAAATACATATAAAAAATATATATATATATCAATGTTATACGAGGTACCACATTATAGATCTTACCTTCCAAATCCATTAATAAGAGCAACGATTTCGCTTCTTTCTAAGAAAAATTGTTTTCTAGTAAAATTATGAAGGGTCGGCTCCCATTTATCAAATTTCCCAGAGAACAGAATTTTTAATGCTGTTCCTAAGCCTTGTATTTGCAATTTACCCCACAGTTTACATTTATCGCATCCAACGCAATCCATTATGCGTGATATATTTCTAAAGTGTTGCCTGAATTCTTCTTTTAATATCTGTGCATGAGTGCCACCAGAAAACATGACTGTTTCATTAAAATGTTCAGGAAACGATCTAAAATTATACACGTACAATGTGATTTGCATTTCTCTTTATAGATTTAGTGAAAAGCAAATGTTACGTTTAGAAAACTAACTGAACAATTCGTAGGACATCGTCCATAGCTAGACGTGTTTCTTTATCGTTGACATCATTACCAGTATAATATTCTTCTCTTTTTAAATAAGGAGCAGCTTTAGCAAGAGCCCTTAATTCGAGCAAATAAATGAAATATAAATTTTTTAACCAATTAGGTCCTTCGCCACCAGTTGTTTCAGACGAAAATCGCCTTTGTAACTCTGACAGATTGGGGCCCCATTTTGCGCTTGATACGATATTTAAGCAATCTTGTGAAGACAATAGATATTTCGAACACAAATGAATATTAATACTAGCATGCAAGCCCGATATAACACGATAAAAAACTCTCTTTTCTAAACACATTCCTGTAATATATAAGACAATTTAAATAGATGTTTACGAGCAAACATTAAGGTATAAAATTAAATATAAGTATGAAGCAAGTAAAAAAAAAAAAAAAAAAAAAAAAACATACCATTTATCTTAGAAGATTGGATAAAATTGTGAGGAGAATTTTTAGGTCTGAAACAAAGATATTAAAGAAGTAACAAACGGATGAAATTCTATCAATGAAATAAAATTTGTCATGGATGCGTACCTAAAACAATTTTCCATATAAATACTTCGCCATATTCTATGCGCGCTTGGTCCTTTATATCCTGTGTATCGTTCAGGATTAAGTAAAAGATCGACATATTCACCGGGACTAGATTCTTTCACACAAAAATTATCTTGAGCGTCATCGTATTGTTGCCAACGTTCAAATTCTTTATAATTTTCTGAACTAAAAAAAAAAGAAAAGAAAAGAAAAAAAATTAATTTGTTCATTTATCTCCAATATTAGCAATTACATATGCATAATGATAATTAATATTAATATAATTATGCAATGATAATCATGTTAATATAATTTGTTTATATTACCTAATAGTGGTGTTTAGATAACCCAACTCCATATTATGATCTTTGGCATTTTGATTACAATTTGTTAATTGCATAGATAATTTATATTTATCTGCGGGACTTTCATTGAAATGTAAATTTCTTGGAATTTCTCCTTTTAATCCTTCCGGAATATCGTCCTATGACAAACAACAGGATAGAATTTTCTTATAATTATACGTAATTGGATAAATTAGTATATAGACTGCTTACATCATGACATGGTTGTACATGACAATAACGTATAGCGCATTTACTGTCATCTGCCCAAAAAGGGCATTCTTGCTTTAAGTTTACTTTATAAAATCTAAAGTAATCCTTTAGCAAAAGACTTTGCAATCTGGGATATATTTTTACATTGTTGAAATAATCCACTGTATCAACATTACATGTACAATCATCGATCGATCCCTTTAACTGAAACAAAAAAAAAATAATAATGATAATAATGCAGAATTTATTTAATATTCAAAATAATTCATTATTGACATTATCGAATAGAATATTTTAAAACGGGTTTGAACAAAACCAATCTTATGGACTTTTAATGTACCTATAGCAATTTTTATCAGTAGACTTTTACTGTCTAACTTTTATATATATATATATATGTATACATACATATATATATATAAATACATACATACATATACATATAGCGTTTTATCAAAATATTTGTTGAAGTTGAATTTATTACCAAACAAATATATATGAAGAAGTTTACGATACGGAAAACAAAGCATATCTTTATCAAATGTCATTTTACAAACCAAATTGAAAATACCGCTTCGACATAACCACAAACGATTGAAATATCTCGTACGATAAATCGCAAGACAAGTAGAACTATGATATAGAAGGCATCTTGGGAATTTTATATACATATATATATATGTATATATATACATAAAAAAAGACAAGATATAAAAGAGCGTATGATATCACGTAAAAATATAATCCCTTTTTAATCATTAACATATTTAATAGGTTATGAATTTGGTTTCTTTAATCGCACGTATTAACAATGAATTCGTGACTCGAAGTCCATCGTAATATCATTTTATATATACATATATGCATATATTATATATATATATATATATATATATATACCCACACACACACACACACGCACGTATATATATTCTTTTTTGTTTTATAATACGATTTACCTTGCAAAAACATTGATCGTCTTTATCCGCATTAGTTCCAAAATAATTGCCGTTGACAATGACGTTGGCGTTAAAGTTCGTTAATATAATTAGAAAAAATAATATCGAGAATGATGACATCGTACGCGTGGAAGAATTCAATATCGTTATTTCCATTACGATTCGTCTAACGGTACTGACGAACAACTACATTGACGTATACTACTTCTATTTCTTTCCCCCTTTGTTTTTTTTTTTTTTTTTCTTTTATTTCACATCGGTCAAACGACGACACAACGACGACGACGACGACGAAAACGACGACGAAAACGACGACGACAACGATAGATTATAATCGTTCGATCTTTAATATTAATTCGTGGAAATTCATGACTACTGCCTATACAGAACGGAGTCTACGTGACGATTAACAGCTAGGATATTTAACGGGGAACGAAATTTCGAGCGAACGCGCCGCGAACGTGTCACCGAATCCCGATACTATTGCACGCTGATTAGTCGCGTGCTGTCAAAAAGAGAGAGACGACCGATAACCTATAATGAAGATGGAGAGGGAGAGAGAGAGAGAGAGAGAGGAAGAAATGGTGGGAGATATCTAAGCGAAGTGGTAGTGGACGAAGAGGTGAGGTAACGTGAGGGGGAAAAAAGCGGGCGGACCTGATTTAGGAAGGTCAATACGATTAAAGCACGGAAACGATCGATGCGAATATCGATATATATGTACACTCTTCCGTTGTTCGAGAGTTATTTTTCTATTATTGTTATTATTATTTATTCTTTTTTTTCTTTATATAGTTTTAATACATCGTCGACAATGTCTCTCGGGACGATTTTCGAAAAATCATTAAGATATAATATTGTCGTATTTTTCGAAGGGAGAATGACGAGACGTTACGAAGAGGCGTAGAGAAACACGCGTTCGCGTCTATTATATCCCCCTCCTTGCCATTTGTTTCTTCGAAAAAAAAGAGTACATCCCAGATTAGTCCGTTCGAATTACGTGTTCGTATCCTATCCGTCGATTTCTATCAAATATACGTGTATTCTTTATAGAGAATATGCGTTTCAAATCATTTGTGCCACGTTACACCTAGATTATGTATATATATATATATATATATATATATATGTTTATAGTCATTTATCTACTTGTCAAACTCCTTTCCCAGTTAATAATCATTTTTAAATGATCTTCGTGTTATTTGAAATTTGAATATGGAAAGTAAAAGAAATATATATATATATATATATATATATATATATATATATACGTGTATGTGTTTATGTAATGTACGTGTGTATGGTATATGTATATTGGACGAGGTGTTGAGCCAGGTTAAATATAAAATTAACTTTTAAGGACTACAAGTTGATTGGGCCGACAATGCCTGCCAATAATCATTTCAATCACTATAAAAAATATTTTATTATTATTATTATTATTATTAGATCGTACCGATTATTCTTTTTTTTTTTTTTTTAAAGAAAGGAGAAAAAACCGTTATAAGAAAAGGAAGAATTCTCGCTATCATGAATCTTATAGAAAAATATACGCAGAGTTAGAGAGAGAGAGAGAGAGAGAGAGAGAGGGAGGGAGAGAGAAAGGATAAGCTTTACGATAATTAAATATAAATAACAGATGCTAGTATGACTGTGCCAATCAGATGTATCGCAATATCGTTAACGCCAAGGTCATTGTTATTTAATTTATGATATTTCACTATGTGTGTTTCCATTTGATTTGATGCCGTACGTTTATTTCAGATCATTATCGGCCGAATAAACGTATCGATTGGTTCCCACGTAATCACGATTTCTTTTTTCCTTTCTTTTTCTGTTTTTTTTTTTTTTTTTTTTTTCTTCGAAACGTCGACAGTAAAGTCCGTGAACGACATCGTGTCGTCTCCATTTTGAGGATAATTTCTCTTCGTTGGATTTGTAATTATCTTTTATTTCTCTTTTCTCTCTCTCTCTCTATATATATATATATATATCTATCTATTTATCTATATATCTATCTATCTTTCTCTTTCTATCTCTCGCGGTCTACGATTTTACACGACGTTCCTTCATTACTTTTCTTTTTTTTCCCGGGATTTTTATTTTCTCTTTTCTTTTCTTTTTTTTTTTTTTTTTTTTTTTTTTAATATCTCACGCGACATTCAAATACAATCGTATTTTCCTCGTCTCGAGAGATTTCGGTCCTCGATATATCGAACATTGACATGATCGTTTAACATGCTCGATTGTAAGCAATATCAGAGCTGTTGTGAACAATGGCGACGTTTCGACTAAAGTGACATCCTGCTGGGCAAATGTGTTTTTACACTTTAACGATAACATTCTTTTCTAGATATTAGTTACGGTCAATAGGTATTAGCGTTAAAGATACTGCGGTTAACGATGGCATTAAACGCTAACGCACTGTCCAGTGACATCAGCCGTAGAAATCCGCAGGACGAGTATGAGCTCATTCAACGAATAGGCAGTGGAACTTATGGAGATGTTTACAAGGTTTCCCCATTTAAATAAATTATTTTGTCGATTGTCATTGTTATTCCTTACGTTATTGTCATTATCGTTTTTCATAGGCTAAAAGATTATCGATGAACGATCTTGCCGCCATCAAGGTTATCAAATTGGAGCCAGGTAAGACCAATTATGGTATTACATTACCCCCTTAACTGGAGACATTATTCGCATAATATAATGTCTCTATTATCTATCAAATTGTTTTTTTTTTTTTTTTTTCTTTTATTTCATTCGTAACATCCTATAATTCTCGTTTTCTGTATCCTCAATTGTATAGACGGCAACGATACAAGACAGGACTTATATGTATAATTTTCGAAAAATACCGTCGACCCTTACATTATCACTTAATTTTACTTCTAATCGGTGGTATTTATTTATTTCCTTTTGTTTTGTTTTTTCTTCTTTTTCTTTTTTTCTTTTTTAGGTGATGATTTCGCCATCATACAACAAGAAATCTTAATGATGAAAGATTGTAGACATCCAAATATCATAGCGTATTATGGCAGCTACTTGAGAAGGGACAAATTGTGGATATGTATGGAATATTGCGGGGGTGGATCGTTACAAGATATTTATCACAGTATGTCAATATTTTTAAATATATTACTTTAATCATTATTACGTGTAATCGTAGTTCATATAGTTTTCTTTTCTTTTCTTTTTGTTTTCCTTTTGTTTTTTTTTTTTTTTTCTTTTCTAACTTTATAAGCTGTGCGTTCGGTTTTGTAGTAACTGGACCATTATCAGAGATACAGATAGCATATATGTGCAGAGAGACTCTTACGGGATTAGCTTATTTGCATAGTATGGGAAAAATGCATCGTGATATAAAGGGTGCCAATATATTGTTAACCGAGGCAGGGGATGTAAAATTAGCAGATTTCGGAGTGTCCGCTCAGATAACTGCAACGATAAATAAGAGGAAAAGTTTTATAGGTACTCCTTATTGGATGGCACCCGAGGTATATACAAATATAAATGATTGCAATCAAATAGTGTTTTCTGTAATCCCTCTTTTTTCTTTTTCCTTCTTTTTTTCTCTCTTTTTTTTTTTTTTTTTTTTAATTCTTATTAGGTCGCAGCAGTAGAAAGAAAGGGTGGGTACAATCAATTGTGTGATATTTGGGCTTGCGGTATAACGGCGATAGAATTAGCGGAATTGCAACCTCCTATGTTTGATTTACATCCAATGAGAGCTTTATTCTTAATGTCCAAATCTGGCTTTAAACCTCCAACATTAAAAGATCGTGACAAATGGAGTCCAACGTTTCACAATTTCGTCAAAGTTGCTTTAACTAAAAATCCTAAAAAGAGGCCAACGGCAGAGAAATTATTGCAGGTTAATTTTTCTATCTTAAATACACGTGTTTCTTTTTCTATTTTTTTTTTTTTTTTTTTTTTTTTTGTTGGAAAAATAATTCACAATACTTGTACTTGTATTTATTTATTTATTTATTTATTTATTTATTTATTTTTTTCTTTACAGCATGCATTTTTTCAAGGAGAAATGAATAAACGATTGGCTTTGGAATTACTTCAAAAGGTATCAAACCCTAGTCATATGTTTACCGATTTAGAAGCCGACGAAGACGGAGCAGTACCTAATGTACCGCAAAGAATTGCTTCAAGGCATACAGCAAGACCTAGGCCGAAAAGCCCAATATCGCAATTAGATAGTGATGGTGAATATTTATCAGGAGTATTTTAATTTATAGTTATATCAATCGATATAAATTACGATGTCGTCGTTTATTATTAATGTAAATTTATAGATTTAATCAATCTCGATGGTAGCACGTTACAAAGAGATCCTATAACTCCTTCGGTAGACACCAATCCAGCGTGGGATATTATGGATATAATGAATAATGTTAAGGTAAATTATTTCCTATAATTAATAAGAAACGATATATATTTGGAGCATGAGCAGCGATTGGAAATTGTCGTTGAATTTAATTTTTACATTTAGGCTGTACACAATTGTGATGTTCATCCTGACTGTGGAATTGGCACTGCGTTTGAAGATGTACAAGAAAAGTAAGTTACTTGAAATATTTCTTTCTTTTCAAATTATATATACATATATATATATATATATATATATATATATATTTTTTTTAATTTCTCTTTTCATATATATATATATATATATATATATATATTTACATATATATATATCTATATATTTACCGTCACAAGATGTGGAAAGGGTTACAGCTTATCAATCACTTCCACTAATATGGTAAATGCTGTTTTGTTTGAGGTCTTTTTTTTTTTTTATATATATAGTTATTCTTGTGTTGTATGCCAAATCTTTTATTAAAATTTGTTAGTTTAATGTTTTCTTGTTATCTTATCAAATACAGTTTTTCACATACATCCACTAATCTTCATGAGTAAGTACATCGATTAATAGAAAATATATATAGGCATGCGTTCCCAGTTTCGTTAATATCCATGTTAAATGTTGAAATTTTATTAAACAAAACAGCAATTTTATATAATATAACAGAAATTTTAGCTACTCTGTGGCCGATGCTAATATTCGTTTATAGTTGCACATAGCACGTTTGCTTATGCTTTGCATTGTGTAAGAGCGTCAATGAATATTATTAATTTCTCAAATTTCATAACTTATTTTATATATATATATATAAAAAACAAAAACAAAAATAAAGAGAAAAGAAAACAACAAAGAGAATAACGGGATCAATTATATATGCTTATTCTTATTGTTAAAAAAAAAAAAAAAAGTGATATAATTTATCTCTGTATTCTGTATTAGTACACTTGGCGCAAATGTTACTGAAGGTAACAGACGATCACGCCGAAGCAAAACTGGCACAGAGATATTTCATATGAGTTTAAGGTAAAATACAAAATACAAAAATTGGTTTGGTGTGAGACAGAGTCATATAATTTGGCGTTATTCAAAAATTTTTTTTGATCAAAAATATGTAATTAACAAATATTATCACAAGTATAAAGTTTTTATAATTAAAAAAAAAAAAAAGAAGCTTTTAAATATTAATTATTTATTAAGTAATATTTAAAGCTTTTCATTATTTGAAAATTTTGATCTCATATGTATGGAATGCATGTTAAATTAACGACTAAATATGTAAACACTTATAATATGTACAAATAATGATCTTACACATATATAAGCAAAGCTTTTTTTTTTTTTTTACTTACATACAAAAGATGTGCTTTTTGCATCATTTATATAGATGAAAATATTTTTAACTTTTTGATAATATTACTCCGATTAGAGAGAGTACAAGTTTTAATATTAGCGGATGATTAATGCATGATGTACGATAATAGTTTATGCTGTATCATATTGCATTTATATTGCATGTTAATGATTGTCAATTTAAAGAAATGATTTCTGTTATAAATTTTGTTTCAGTAAGTATGATAACCACTTTTAATTAATGTATATATTTTAATTACAACTTATGTTATATCACCCATCAAGAATTTATTATTTCTCATAATAATTTATGAACGCTCTTTCAAAAAAAAATAATGTTAAATTATTTTATGGAGTATATAGAGATAATCAGAACAATACAATTTTTTTTCGATCGATGAAATTTGATTACACAATTGTAAATATTGTTATATTCATCACGTGACAATCATTATCAATTATTTCTGATATATGTAACAATGTATTTTAGTTTTGTCATTTAGTCGAATTATATATTCTTTGTAGTATTAATTTTTCTGATCAGTTTGTAATTTTAATAATTTCTCCCTACAGGAGTCTATTGCAGTACATTGATGAGGAGTTGTTGCTAAGGTATTGGCAGGTAACCCTTTTCCCTTGCACCTTGCACCTTGCACTTACTCTCTTTCCTGATACATATATTAAATTAATTTTTGCATCATATATTTAATTATAGATTATAATAGATTGTAACACAATATACTTGTCCTCTCTGTAGATCATGTATACATTCATACAGATATTTTCACATACATTTTCCTTTCGTTGGTGATGGTTTAATATAATAAGAGAATACTTAAAAGATGAATAAGATTTTCAAGAATATTTTAATGGAATGGAAGAAATGACAATAGATCTCTCTTGTACATATATATATATATATATATATAATATGATTTATATATTACTTAAATTTATTAAATTATATTTTTATATCTATTATATATATATAAATATAAATATATATATATATATATATATATATATATATATATATATATAATATGATAGATATCTTTTACATTGATAGTTGCATGATAATTTTCGTTATTTATGCTTTTGCTTTGAACCTTGGCATTAACCATATTGGTGGTGGAAGTTTGTATATTTATTGCAAAAATGTTATGTGCTTATCAAATGATATACACACGATGTAAAAATATTATTTCGATTTGATATATATATATAATCTAACAGTAAATAATTGGATCATATTTATAAAATCATAATATGAAGCTAACAAGCAGTATTGAGATTTATATATTTTGGTTTTTTAATTTTAATTTTTACGAAATAAAATCTATCAAATAATTTAAATTAAAACAGAACGATAGAAGAAAAGTTTACAGAAATACAAAATGTGTTTATTCCATTTGAAATTATTTTGTAGTATATGACCATAGTTTCATATGTGCAGGGGAAATGCAATGTCGATGGTTGGTGGGCATTGCGATCAGCTATACTCCCTGCAGTAAGTAAATGATAATGATAAATTATTGTAAAATGTTTTATTTTATAGTTTCTTACATTTTCATTTATATAGATATAAATATGAATATGTAGAGATATTTATATGATAACTGGTCAAAAAATGTATTAAACATTTTAAAGTCATGCCTGAAGAATATATCACGTACACGTATAATATTAAAATATTTCATATTACTAACATAGCTGGTATTAAGTAGGTAAAATCAATGATTGGGGTAAGAATTTGTTAAGTAAAATATTATTCATAGTAATTCATACGATCACAAGGAAATATTGATATTGATACAATTGTTACAATATAAATTCACGTCTATCATGTGTCATAGGATTTTTAAAATATATCTCATATCATTGGCATAAAATTGATATTTGCTTGCAATTATTTTTCTGATTATATTTATTATTTTTTTTTATTTTTTTTTTTTTTTATTTTTTTTTTTTTATATTCGAGTCGTCGCTAAAATATGTTCAAAATACACACTGCTTTTTTTGGCTCTTAACACATTGCTGCATTCTTTTCTTTTTAAATTTGTTTTTTTCTTTTTTTTTTTTTTTCTTCATGCAAATGATACATTACTTTCATGCGAAATTTGTTGAAAATGTTAAATTGCTTGTTTAATAATTTAAAGTGTCAGGTACTAATACATATTTTCATTGAATGTATATCATATGCAACCTGTATTAACAGAAAAAAAAAAAAAATATTATTTGCACAAGTTTGTTTTAAAGAATTTTTTTATTGTTGCATAAGGTACAACGGTGACAATGTTAATTAACAATTATATATTTTTAGGGCAACGCTACCGCTTGGAGAATCTTCAAACGAGTGCGAGGTACATTGTGGATACTACAATAATGTATCCGGTAAGCGAATGAAATGAAGTTTCAAAAGTTTATAGTTTATCAATTAATTTAAATATATATATATATATATAAATATATATATATATATATATATATATTCTTATAGTAAATGTATATTGTTAAAGAAGTATATGGAGGGAAAAAATTGATTCAATAGGGTCGCAAGCAAGTCCTAGACGTCACAGTTCCGTAGACGAGTTATATGGCCTGGTAAACAGTTCCCATTCCTTAACAGCTGTGAATGGGCAACGTCAAAGATCTCTTTCAGATAGCGGTCCTAGAGATGAATCTCTACAATCTAATGGTAGCATAGCATGCGTTCTTATCAAAAATATACCTTTAACATATATTTATATAAAAGGTATATATATATATATATATATATCGTTGAAAATTAATTTTCAGGAGACAATGAAATATCGGGAGACGGGGAAAGGGAAAGTATCAGTCCGGATCTTTTATCGGATACACCTCCTGTACCGCCAAGAAGAAGGGATAGAAAAAGGCATACACCTCCAAGACCTATTAGTAATGGATTGCCACCGACTCCGAAGGTTCATATGGGAGCATGTTTCTCGAAGGTAGAAATTATTTCTTTTTCTTTTTCTTCTTTTTTTTTTTTTTACTAATATATATATATATATAAAAAACATATTCCCACTCACATGCGTTTTATTTATAAATTTGTCTTTCATTGAAGGTATTTAACGGTTGCCCTTTGAGAATACATTGTACAGCTAGTTGGATACATCCCGATACGAGAGATCAACACTTGCTTATTGCCGCGGAGGAAGGGATTTATAATTTAAACTTAAACGAACTCCATGAAACAGCAATAGATCAACTATATCCTAGACGTACAATTTGGATGTATGTTATCAAGGACGTCCTTATGTCCTTGTCCGGTAAAATTTTACATTTGCCTATCTAATGGATATATTTAACCTCACTTCGTTTTATTTTTTTTTTTTTTTTTTTTTTTTTATAATATTTCAAGTGTCTCGTCTATAGGATTAATAATTTTCATATACAACACAGGGAAAACGCCTCAATTGTACAGGCATGATTTATTGGCAATGCAGAGCAAACAGACTCACAGGTTCTCATTGCATATGAACAAAATACCCGAGAGATTAGTACCTAGAAAATTTGCGCTCACCACGAAAGTACCGGACACCAAAGGTTGCACGAAGTGTTGCGTCGGTAGGAACCCATATAACGGGTGAGTTATGAATTTAATTGTCGTCCGTAATTCGTGAAAAAATTTTATAAATTAAACTCTTTGTTTTTTTTTTTTTTTTATGACGTTATTGATACAGATACAAGTACCTTTGCGGGGCGATGCCAGCGGGAATATTTTTAATGCAGTGGTACGATCCATTAAACAAATTTATGCTTTTAAAGCACTTCGATTGTTCTCTCCCGTCACCGTTAAATGTATTCGAGATGATAATTACACCCGAAATGGAATATCCTATGGTGTGCGTGTCGGTGAAACAACCATATCAACAGAATAAATTAAAGTTGGATTTAATTAATATGAATTCCGGAGCAAGTTGGTTCCATAGCGACGAGCTAGAGGATATGGATGGTTCAGGTGATCCTTTACTTCGATAACTTGGAGGATAATTGTGTTACACGTTGAAATGAAAATGGAAAGAAGTCGAATGTTAACTTCTTCTTTTTTTTTTCTTTTTTTTTTTTTTAGCAACTGTGATACCGAGAAGAGAAAATCTTCATGTAATTAACGTGACGCAACTTGAAAAGGATGCAATACTCGTGTGTTACGAAAGTGAGTAATCGTCACTTCACCGTGTTTTTAACGAATCTTTAATAACGTTATAAAATTCTAACATATGATATTTTACGTTCAAGATGTAGTTAAGGTCGTTACGTTACAAGGAAAACTCAGGGTAAGCAAGAAGCAGATGTCGCAGCTGCATTTCAATTTTCAGATAGAATCAATTAGTAAGTAATATTTGAAACGAGTATAAGATAATTGATTATTATTATTTATTTATTTATTTATTTATTTTTTTCTTCTTTTTTTTTTTTTTTGCTTCATTTTTAATAACGGTCATTGATTGTTATTCTCCATTTGTTGTCAGTTTGTCTACCTGATAGTGTATTGGCATTCCATAAACACGGCATGCAAGGTAGAAGTTTTAAGAATGGCGAGGTTACGCAGGAAATAAGTGATCCAAGCAGAACTTACAGGTTACTTGGCTCGGATAAGTACGTACATAGAGATAAAAGTTTAGATGATTTTTTTAAAGGAAAAAAAAAAAAAAAAAAAAAATTATATATATATATATATATATATATAATAACAGATGGTACGTGGAATATAATAAAAATCAATGGTCTTGTATATGTGACAGGGTTGTAATGTTGGAAAGTCATTTGGTTCACACAGGAACATTGACGGAAACAGAAGGAGCAGATTTATATATACTTGCCGGGCATGAAGCCAGTTATTGAGCATCCAACACTATCATCTTATTGTGTAAATAAAGAAGCCTATTATCATGCCGCAAGTGAATTGTGATTCGCCGTTGATTACGCACGAATGCAATGATTTTACCGAAAAGTATGTTGGAAAAGTGGTAAGAGAGAGAGAGAGAGAGAGAGAGAGAGAGAGAGAGAGAGAAAGAGAGAGAAAAGAGAGATTACTATTACAGTTTTCTTGATTGTACGGAGTCGCAGGGGGAGGGGGAAGAAGAGAGAGAGAGAGAGAAAGAGAGAGAGAGAGAGAGAGAGAGAGATCGTGACGCGATGTATTA
Source organism: Dolichovespula saxonica (assembly GCA_911387935.1). Taxonomy (NCBI): domain Eukaryota; kingdom Metazoa; phylum Arthropoda; class Insecta; order Hymenoptera; family Vespidae; genus Dolichovespula; species Dolichovespula saxonica. The sequence goes on from OU427011.1 coordinate 2,216,976, forward strand.
AGAAAAATTGTGTACATCGATGTACATAATTTACTCTCGATACTATCTTGAATATAGTTGGTGTTATTTAGACTAGTAGTACACCGGCCAAAACAATTTCTAAAATTAAGGTATCTCATTCAATGTATAAACGTGGACGACGATGTCATCGTAGTTGAACGGGATACCAAATTAGTTTGAAGCATGTCGCAATTAAAAGAGAAAAAAAAAAAAAAAACGAACAAAAAAAAAAAAGAAAAATCGCAAAACAAAAAAGTATATCCAAATGTGCCCTTTTGCCTAACAAAACAAAGCTTATATCATTTAAATGCTTTTCTTTCTTCTTTCTGTTTTTTTTTCTTTTTTTTTAAAAGAAAAAAAAAAAAAAAAAGAAAAAAAGATTGCGTAATTTTTTCACGATATAGAATGCAATTGACTTTTATATGTATGTTTCTTTTTTTTTTTTTTTTTTTTTTTTTTTCCTTCTTTCTTTCTTTTATATATCAATTTTCTGTACATTTCTTTTTCTTTTAGCATGTAACTTAAAAGAATTTGTATTTATTTATTTAGACTAAGCATAAAATGTAGCGAGATGAGAAGCAAGCGCTAGCTTATATTTTTCAAAAAGATAATTATACTTTTCTTCTAATACTATGAGAATTATACGCAATGTCTACTTACAAGCAAGCTTGCCATATTATACATAATATTCTTTAACGTCTGTAAATTTCGTCTAATACTACTTATTCGATGTAGTTACAATAGCACGTGTATATATATATATATATATATATATATATATATATATATATATATATATATGTATATGTATATATATATATTTTACATAATTTAACTAATTATAGAAAAAAGAAAATACAACGATTTAGATACGAAATATTGAGCGAACGAATGGTTATAATTCATTAATTCTAAACAAAAAAAAAAAAAAAGAAAAAAAAGTAACAGCATATATATATATATATATGTATGTATATTTTTCTGGCAGTAACTATATAACGTTATTTTCAATAACAACAATAATTATATAACGTTAAAAGTAACATTGAAATAACCATTAGTACAAACCTCTTTTATTAAAGTTTTATTATTACAAATCAAATGAATTAGAATGTGTAATCCCCACGCCGCCCCTTCCGCCCCCGCCCCCGCCCCCACCGAGTATAAGTTTTGGCTTGATAGGCATAGGGCTATTTTGAAAGATGTCAAATTTTATTAAGACACTGGCGAGTGACCAGTGTCTCTAATTTTTAATAATGATATAAAATAATGATAATGCACGATTCATTTAAAAAAAAAAAAAAAAAAAAAAAAAACAAAACAAAACGAAAAGAACAAAAAAGAAAATTCGCTGTTGATGAAAGTAATCTGGAATTATTTTATCTTCGAAGAATATACGTTCAAAAAGATTAATCCAGTTTTATATATTTACGTTTAAGAGAAATTATTCTGTTGATATAAGTTATGCGTGATATATATATATATATATATATATATATATATATATATATATATATATATTATCAACGGGGTTTTATAATTAATATTTGCGAATAGCCTTAAACGCAATGCGTGGTTTCAAAGAACAGAAAAGAAAAAAAAAAAACATAAAAAAAAAAAAAATAAAGAGAAGAAAAAAAAGAAAGGGGACGAAAATGAAATCAGTATTGCTCAAAATATATTATTTTAACGATCAACAAATTTTAGGCGAAAATTACGTTATAATCGAGAATTCGTGAGCATAATTTTTAATCCTATTCGATCGTGGATACAACAATTTTATGTTCATAATTATTATAATGTGATATAAAGTTTCGTGCTTGAAGATTATTTAGAGAGATTAAGAGAGAGAGTGAGAGAGAGAGAAAGAAATGAAATGAAATGAAATGAAATGAAATTTCTTCCGATTGACTTGTAAAGATTGGGAGAAATGAAGTTTTACGTTTGCGATATATTGTGTATAATGAGTGAGAGAGAGAGAGAGAGAGAGAGAGAGAGAGAGAGAGAGAGAGAGAGAGAGAGAGAGAGAGAGAGAGAGAGAGAGAGAGAGAGAGAGAAAGAGAGAGAGAGAGAGAGAGAGAGAGAGACTATGTCTCCTAAGGAGGAAGAGTGCTGGATCGTACATAGATCGTAAAAAGTAAAACCAAACTCGTTTGTTATCGTCGTTGATCTTTGAGGAATCATGAATTAAGATTTGTTCGTCTTTTTTTTTTTTTTTTGTTTTTTTTTTTTTCTCTTCGGATCGATTTTCATAGTCGACGCTTGATTTTTTTTTTAACAATCGCGATTTTATATTTAGTCAAACGCGTGTAATAAACCCCCCCCTTTTTTTTTTTTTTTTTTTTTTTTTAAGAATTTTTAGAGCCCGAGAGAGTCTAGTCCATATGTCGCGATTTAATTTATATATATATATATATATATATATATATATATATATATATATATATATATAAAACTAATATACACGTAAAACATGATATTACATTATATCAATTTGTAGTTTAGGGAATCGTCTTATCCTTCTTTGCCTATTAAACTCCGTTTGTGTCCTTATATATGTACAGAAAAAAAAAAAGACAAAAAAGATAACATAAGTATAGTAAGCCGTGTGAAAGAAAGAAAGAAAGAAGGAAAGAAAAAAAAAAATAAACCACGCGCATCAACGAAACTTTAATTTTTAGAACTAAACTATCTTAGAGATCGCAACAGATTTTTTAGAGAGAGAAAGAGAGACAGATGTGAATTGACTAGACTAACGGTCTCCGTTAAACGAATTAAGAGCGATCAGCATATTTAAAAGCAACATAACTATTACTAATAGCACAAAAAATTAATATGAAAACTTAACGCACGTAAAACCAGCTATTAATATTTTTAAACCGACCCGTGTCATCTGTCTTTTTTATTCATCACGATCGATCATTGATAATGATTATAGTATATATATTTTTTTCCTCTTTTTTTTTTTTTCTTTTTTATTTATCTCAACGCATCAACTCTCCGTAACGCCGAACGTAATTTTTGTTTCATTTCAATTATTGTTAATATTTTGTTTAATTGCGTAATTATCTTTGATATTGGGCAAGAATCGAAAGAGGAACGAACGAAAATTATGTTTACGGATAGTTAAAAAAACTGTGTATCATCCGGGGGATAGTTGCGATTGGTATATTTGATTACTATCGTCGTTCAGCTCGCGAGCATGGTACTCGTTATCATAATTCATTAACTGGCATAATTCCAAGTCGATGCAATATTATTGCGTTTTATTATTTACATCGGCATTTCTTGTTAATTCTTATTATTATTATTATTATTATTATTATTATTATTATTATTTTATTTTTTTTTTTTTGATTTTATTAGAAGATAAAGCGACGCGTTTTCGTATACGCGAATACATTTTTTTATACACACGCGCTTATTATTATCATCGTATTAGATAGCGTCGATTTGTTCACGCGTATTATTTATTTGTCCAGGTTATAAAAGAAAAGAAATGAAAAAAGAAAAAAACGAAAAAAAAGAAACATGCAAGAAGAACAACAACAAAAAAAATGGAAGGATAATGGCGAAGTAATTTTTTAATATCGATTATAATCGGATCACTTTCGTCGACGAAGTCTAGCACTTTTCCGCCTCTGGCCCTCCGCCCCCCCTCGCCCCAACCCCCTTCTCTTCTTTTTCTTTCTCTCTATTTTCCAATTTACAATGTGGCGTATGCGCCGTTAATATTTATTAGCTACGATAGAGCTAAATAGTGTGCGTGCGCAATAATGAATAATGAAAAAGTAACGAAGAGAATATTCGACAAAAAGAAGAAAAAAATAAAAAGAGAGAAGAAAGAGAGAGAGAGAGAGAGAGAGAGAAAGAATGAATAGAAAAAGACAAAGAAAAAGAAAACTATGGAGAATTGTGTATAAAAGTATAGTCGAACGAAACGAAGAAAGAAATATTATGTCGGGGATGTTGAAATATTTCGGTATTTTATATGAAATTTTGCTCTGTAAATAGGATATATAGACGACTGAAGAAAGTATTATATATTATCAACAAAATTTATTATTATTATTATTATTATTATTATTATTATTATTATTATTAATTATTAATTATATTATATCGTCATTATTATTATTACTATTTTTATTATTATTACTATTTTTATTATTATTATATTATTATTATATTATTATTATATTATTATTATTATTATTATTATTATTATTATTATTATTATTATTGTAATAATATTAGTGAGACAAGATGCAAGATTTAAAGCTTCCTATACTCGCGCTCAATTATCATGGCGGAGCATAGGTGGTATTATTATTATTATTATTATTATTATTATTATTATTATTATTATTATTATTATTATTATTATTATTATCATCATCGTTAATTAATTGAAATTAGAATACGATCAATTCATTACTCTTTCCCTCCTATTATTATTTCATTGTTAAATATCATTGTTTCGACGCAATCCATTCGTTGAATTATCATTATCATTATAATTATTGTAATTATAATATAATTATTGTAATATTATTATTATTATTATTATTATTATTATTATTATTATACGTGTATCACATAGAGATTTATCGCGACGCTTCTTCTTTCTTTTCTTATTTTTTTATTTTAGATTATATTTCGTACATCCCCTTAGACTATGTTTTCTCTTCGTTCGATATTTTTTATTATTATTATTATTTTTTTTTATTTTTAATTTATAATTTTTTTTTGTTTTCTATTCTATTTTAGATCGTCAAACGATACGATTATTTTCTTTTACACCACCTGCGCTGTGACCCGAAATAAATATATACGTACATACGTGTCATATACATATGTATATATGTATACACATATATATATATATATGCATATATTAATTCAACAAGTTGGATTCATTTCCTTTTTTTGTTCGATAGAATGAATAGAACGAAATATAAATATAATGCGTGCACGTCGTAATAATTGCATTTACGAATGACGTGTTAAAGAGAGAATTATTTATGCCGATAATTTTCACGTATTATTTCTTCACCGTCACCACCACCGCCACCCCCCACCCCCGTCACCCCACCCCTCGCTCATGCGATGCCTTAGCAAGCCGATTAAGTCGAATTTATGCGAGAGACATGTAAATAATTATATCGTAATCGTAATCGTTGCAGTTTCGCTAACGAACACCAAAATCGAATTGATTCAATCAAACTTTTTCTGTAATTAATTTTCGGTGAGGATAATAGCGTGGGGGTGGGAGGGAGGGAAAGAAAGAAAGAAGAGAAAAAAATATATATATATATATATATGTATATGCACTTAACGATATAAATTAGATGACGACTATGACGATAAAGATGATGACGATGATGATGATGATGATGATGATGATGATGATGATGATGGAGGATAATACGAGTTGAAAAGGAAAATAGATACAACAATGTCTTCCCTATTAATCGTATTGAAGAAAAAAAAAAAAAAAGAAGAAGAAAGATAGAAAAAAAAGTGTAGTAATATATATTAGGTACGTTTTATGGTCGCAATGCTCTGCATTTTAATACACACACTCCGCATACACGTAACACACAAACACACACACACACACATACATACATACATAATTACATGTATACGTATATACACATACGCATATATATATGCGCATGTAAATATGCACGTATATGTGTCGAGATATTTTACGATATTTATCTATCTTCTTTCGAATCTTAACGGAGAGTACAAGCGTCAGAGAGATCCATAATTAATGAAATTAATTAATTAGTTGATTAATTAATTAATTAATTCAATATCAGGAACGTTTGATAAGACATTGTTGTAGAACAGATCGTAATAATTATTGTTTTATGTGTGATGGATTGACACGATCGACTGATATGCGTATATGTCGTGTATATTATTTAGGAATAATTTTTAACAAATGGCGAGGAAAGGGAAACAAAAAATAAAAAAAGAAATACAAAACAACAACAAAATAGAAGAAGAAGAGGAAGAAGGAGATAAAGAATTAATACGATGAATGTAGCACGCGTGCGCTCGCGACAAAAAGAAAACCAAAAAAAAGGAAAAAAAAAAAAATAGAAAAAAGGTAAAAAAAGGAGGAAAGAAAAGAACTTTCTTTCTTAACAAAAAAACAAAACAAAGAAATAGAAAGAAAATCAATGCGTGTGCAATGTATACATACATTTTTGAGATCGTATGCGTGCTGCATTTAGAATCGAAGCATCAACAAATTTCATTGTAAACGCTACGATATTCGTGTTTAAAAACAAACAAACAAACAAACAAACGAAAATAATTAGACGTACATACACGCGTACGTACATGCATACATACATAAATAAATACATGCATGCATGCATACACACATACGTGCAAATTAGTTCGTTTTTATTCCTTTCGCAGTAAAGTCGGCCAAACGAGTTTTCGGTATTGTTGTTATTATTATTATAATTATTATTATAATTATCATAACGACAATAATTTCTCAAACGATTCTAACGTAATTCTCGAGTCTAATAGTCTAAAAAAAAAAGAGAGAAAAGAATTGATTAAAAAAAAAAAAACAAAAAGTAACAATTAAAATAAAAAGTATATAGATGTATCTCGGCATGCGAGCGTATAGCGCGACCACGACGACAACAACAACAACAACAAAAATATATATTAACACGGGAGAGCTAAAGAAACGAAAAGATAAATAAAACAAAATAAAGTATAATAAAATAAATTCGAACGAATAGAAAAGATAACATGTAAAACCTTTACGTT
>OU427011.1:2228782-2241987 GCA_911387935.1 Dolichovespula saxonica
GGTATCCTGTAATCGGACATTGACGTTGATGACGAGGATGACTGTGGTTGTTGTTGTGGTTGTGATTGTGGTAAATTTGTGGGCGCTGATACACAACCACCAACGACAACGTGTTCCTCGATGTCCGATGAAATTTCTCTCGTGTGTTTAGATTTGCCGATGATACCACTTACTCCCTTTCTCTTCGATTTACCACCAACACCAACGCCATTAGCGTTGTTGCTCAACGAACGAAAGTATTTGTTCCTTTCTATTTCCTCGCTACAATCGAGGGTCTCGGTGCTGAGGGTATTTCTAAGACCTTGCAAACGACTACCGGCCTTCGACAATACGTTTTTGAACCTAATACCACTACTGCTACCGCTGTTGTTGTTGTTGTTTTTGTTATTGTTGTTGTGGGTACCCCTGTAGATTTTGTGATCAGGATGTATGTTCGTCGTAGTGGGTGATGAGACGTTGAGAATTCGTCGAGGATTATTGTTGTTAACGTTGGTGTTGGTGTTGGTGTTGGTGTTGGTGTTGGTGTTGGTAATTTTGGTTTTGGTTTTGGTTTTGGTGTTGGTGTCGTCGTCGAGGGAACAGAAAAACGTCGACGTTGAATTGGAAGAGACAGATGACGTTGGAAACTTTGCTATCCTTCTACCTTCGGGCTGACAACTCGAGGCGTATCTCTCCATATCCTCGAGATTGATCTCTGCCGGTTTGTCCGACGCTATCGTGAACGGTCTCTCGGTCATAGGTTTGCCGTCTCTTTGCAAAAAACGCGACTTGGTCACGGTCAATTGTGAGTTAGGATTGATTTGAAAGCTACGGGGCAAGGATCCACACTTTAACGGGGACGAAGACGTTGGCAAACCCTCGCAGAGTTTGGTCAACCAAACGGCCGGCCTCGTTGGACTGTCACCAACGACGACGACGTTGTTTACGTCTCTTTGTTCGTCTCTGAGACCCTCCCAAACCCTTTGAAGATTGTCGTAATTACCGAAACCTTTGGACTCCTCCTCCTCCTCCTCCTCCTCCTCCTCCTCGTCATCGTCGTCGTCATCGTCGTCATCGTCGTCATCGTCTTCGTCATCTTCGTCATCGTCCACCATCGCGACCATCGTCAACCGTCCCCTTCGATCCTTATCCTTATCCTTATCCTTATTCTTATCCTTAATTTTGTCCCTTCGTTCGCGACTACCGATCTTCATCGATCGATCATCCTGATCCTGTATCTTATCGATCGTTCCTGTGGTTATGGTCGTTGCACCGGGGATACGACGTACACCAGCGATCGTTGCTGTATCGTTCGAGGAATTATCGTCGTTGGTTAACGTCGAGTTCTCCCTTATCCTCAATGCCGTTTTTATTATCTTACTGTCGGTAACTATACTTTGTCTCTTGAACGTTTCGAACAGTGCTCTTTTCTCGTGCACGCGATTTACGTTGTTCTTTACGTTCGACGTTTCGTTTTGTTGTAAACATCCCGTAGAACCCGTCGTCACCCCCGACGACGCTGTCGTCGTCATCGTCATCGTCGTCATCGTCGTCATCGTCGTCATAATCGTTTGTGGTTTAACGTCAGACGATGAGGATGATTTTAAATTGTCGTAGAGCAACCTCAGCGCCGTCGGTTGTTGCGAGCCAGAGTCGCGCGTACCGACCGACGATGACAACGAATTCCAAGCGTTGTTGGTTCTAACTAATCTTTGAGTCTCGCGATTGGATCCACGAAGTAAACGATTGTTTTTCTTCGACGTTCCGCCAACGTAATTGACTGCGGTTGCGGCTGCAGCTGCAGCTGCGGCTGCTGCGGTTGCGGTTGCGTTTTGCTCGCAATCGCTCTCGTCGTCGTCCGACGTATTGTTGTCCTGAGTCGATATTATCTTATTGAATCTTTGCTGTTGCCTCACGTTAATACCGCTGCTTGTTCTCTGCTTTTCCAATAACTTTTGGAACTCCTGATTCTGCATCAGAATATGACCAACTATTTCCTCGACCGTTTGTGCGCTGCTCACCGAACTTCCCACAATCGGTTTATTCATCGTCGTCTGTTGCTGTTGAAGTTGTTGTTGTTGTTCGTTGTTCTCTTTGGTTTCAATTTGTTGTTCAGAATTCGTCGGCTTGTTATCGTCATCGTTGATTGTATTTATCGTACGATCGGATTCGACCAAAGTTGTTTCCATGTCGGTAGTAATTGTCTCGTCCTTTTGATCCTCGTCGTCCGATTGATTCAACGAAACGTAAGACTGAAATCCTGGCTCTGACTTTCTTCTCCAGCCTGTGAAACGATCCTAAAAAGGAAAAAAAAAATATATATATATAATACTCGAACTTTCGCCACTTCGTGAATGAAAATATTTAACTTTCGATGAAAATATTAAAAAAAAAAAAATAAATCACATTCAATGAAATATTCACAATTCGATGAAAATATTTAAAAAAAGAAAAGAAAACAATATTCGAACATTCATCACTTCATCATATGTTATATATATATATTATTTTAATATCGATGATCGAAAACAATATCACGCGAATGAAAATATTTTACCTTAACTTTGAGCGTAGAACGGCCATCGTTACACCTGTTAAGATTTTGATCCCTCGAGTCGTGGATTGTTTCGTTCTCGTTATTAGGATTTTTCCTCAACGAAGCTGGCGAATCCTAAATAAAAATCAATCAATAATAATATTTATATATATATATATATATATATATATATATAAATATATCAATAATAATATATATATATGTATATGTATATGTATTAATCGTTTAGATTTGTTTATCAGAGATTTAAATGGGGTTCGATGACTTTGAGAAAGAGCAATGGTTTCTGTTCGTTTTTTTTTGTTTGTTCGTTTTTCGTCCCTATCCCTTTATTTTCTTTACCTCGTTAGCGTTAGCAGGCGATTCGGATTTTCTTCCGTTTTTTTTGAACTTATGCCTAATACCGGTTTCCGATCTTCTTCTTTCCCTTTCCTGCTTGCGTTTCTCCAAATATTCCGGTGGTGCAGAGTATAATTTTTTCGCCGAGCTCTTGTCGGCCAGGGAATCGTCTGTAATTAATCTCAATTTAAGTAAGGGAATTAAAGACACACGAATTAAAATCTTTTCTCTCTCTCTCTCTCTCTCTCTCTCTCTCTCTCTCTCTCTTTCTCTTTCATTCATTCATTCTCTCTCTATCTCTTTTATTATCATTGTAATAAATTTACTACCACCTTCGTGTTGAGTCTGTCCAAGTTGTAGAAACAGCTGCCTGGCATGAGAAGGTATAACAGCGTTGTAATTCTCAAGGATAACCCTTTTTATTTGCAAAGTCCATTCCCTCTTTTGTTCCAGGTTGCGTGCCTGAGATAGGAGAAAGAAGAAGAAGAAGAAGAAGAAGAAAAAAATGTAGAAAAGAAATGAATTTTCAGTTTTCATCCTTTCGCAATTTTTTTTTATTTCATTTTTTTTTTCCCCCACGAAAAAGTGATTTTTCAAACGCGCACGTTTTTCAATTTTATTTACCTGCAATGTATATTGCAACCTTGGATTATCGAAGGGTATCACATGAAAGCTTAATGGTTCTCCTGGGATGCTTTCTATCAACATCAGATTGGAACACTGCGAAAGTATAACATGATATTATTTATAAAAACATATATATATATATATATATATATATATATTTTTGATTGGTTAATATATTATTAATATCTAAATAAATGATATACCGTATTTAATATGTTTCATCATAAAAAAATATATTACAATAGAATCATCAATTTATTGACTAGTAATAATTAATTTATTAAAAATATATATATATATAGTTTAATTAAAAAAAAAAATATATATATATATAGGTTTAGAAAAATAAATATATATATATATATATATATATATATCCGTATGTGTTCGAATATAATTTTTTGTTCATATTATTACATATATTTGTCGTAGGATTATGGATTTATATTTTGTAGGGATCGACAATCCCAATAGTTGATGTAAAATCATTTTTAAATCATTTCTTTTTTTTTAATTTTTTTTTTTTTGAAGAAACGTCCATCGAATCTTCGTTGAATAATTTAAATTCTATTATATTATAATACATGAACCAACCATGATATGAGCCTTGTAGACCAATAAACCGTCTTCCTTCTTTTTCGTAAGCAATAACATCCTGTCAAATAGAAATGCGTGCCTCGGTGCTTTGGCTCCTCTCATTCTGAAACGACCCTCGGCAACGAGCTCGCCACCGGTAGTTAAATCCGGTCCGGGCCAACCATAAAGGAGCGATTGAATCTCTTGGACTCTAACGGCGTGCTCGTGTCTTCTTTTCATAGCGTTTATGTGTTTCGCGATCCCTGTCATGGCCGCTAATGCACCCTCGATTGCATTTCTACCTTCTTCTGTCTCGTTTTCTCTACCCTCGCAACACCCTGACCCTTCGTACTCCTTCGACAAATTCTAAACAAAGTTTTCATCTATTATATTAAATGTAATTAAATTAATTTAATATTAAATTAATTGTGTAAATAAATTTAAAAAATTAAATTAAAATTAATTAATATAATATTAAATATAATTAAATATTATTATAATTAATATTATAATAATATTTCATATAATATATATAATATATTATAATTAATTATAACCATGTAATCCTAAGGGAAACATTAAAGATAACTAACTTAACTAACTATTATAATTAATTATATATAATTAAATATAATTAATATTATATTAAATATAATTAAATTAAAATTAATTAATATAATATTTAATATACTATAATATATTATAATATATATAAGTATATTTTATTTTCACGTTCATCTCGATCCGTACTCATACGAGCGAGGATTCGATCGATTAATACTAATTTTCGATTCAAAGTGTTAACAACGCGAAAGGAAAGAAGACAAACATTTATATATGCATTTTTCTTCTTCTTTTTTTCTTTGTTTTTTTTTTCTTTTTTTTTTTTTTTTTTTTTTAAATTGATTGAGGCCAATCAAGTTTTTTTTTTTTTCGTTTTGTTCACGAACGACGAACGACGAATTTTACCTCTAGCAACAGGTGATACTTGAGAATCCTTTGAACGGGCTTCAATAAAAACGATCCCAATGGTAACGCGTGATCCAACGCCGCCTGTCTCTCCCTAAATGCTTTAGCCGTATCCTCTCGCCCCATCAAATCGGTCAACACGGAGACAGTTCTATAAAATTTTATCCCATAATGTTTTTCTTCCCCTTTTTCCTTCCTTTTTTTTTTTTTTTTTTCTTTTTTGATAGGTTAAAGATGGAGGTGGAGTTAGAATATTGAGAAATTCTTAGGATGTTTCAGCTAAAGGAATTCCGTTGAAACATTTTTTAACGAACTAAATTGATGGGTTGAAGATGGAGGTGGAGTTAGAATATTGAGAAATTCTTAGGATGTTTAAGCTAAAGGAATTCCGTTGAAACATCTTTTCTTTGTCTTTTATATAACGCGACAAATTTTTATAACATACTTTAAACGATCTATAATATACTCCCGATGGTTTATAAAATCGTGAACATACCACTCTTTATAAACCATTCGAAGTATGCCATATAAAAGTTTGTCGCTTCATAAAAAAAATAAAAGACAGATAATATTTAAGGGTGGTTTCCTCTTTGGTTGAAAAAAAAAAAAAAGGAAAAACAACAGCCTGTATAATTAGATCGATAGTTTACGAGACAACGCACTTACCTGGGATAATTCGTGCAGTATTCAGTATAGACCTTAAATCCCGAATTGTGCTTGATGAATGTGTTCGCCACGCAAACCGGATCAAAAGCACACTTCTCGATCTCTTTTAGGAATTCCCTGCAATCCGTGTCGAAGGAATCACGCGTTTTTTTTTTAATTATTAATTATTCTTATTATTATTATTATTATTATTATTATTATTATTAATTTCGTTCGTTAAAAATATTAACGACGAATTTGTTACGTACCTGTTGAACTTGAAGATATCCTCGATGTTGCTGAACAAGTCGCTGAGTTGTAACTTATGTACGAACGACGTCGGATCGTCTCTCCAAAATATGAGATAGCCCTGTTTAAAAAAAAAAAGAAGTAAATAAATAAATGAATGAATAAAAAGAAGAATAAGAAGCGTACGATTTTAACGATATCGTTCTCAAAAAAAAAAAAAAAAAAATAAATAAATAAATAAAATAAGAAAAGGGAAGAAGTAAAGTTGGTGAATAATCTTGAATTTACCTGTATGACTTGTCGCAGGTGTTCGACGTATATCGCTTCGGTATCGACGATCTCAAGCAATACTCTTTCAACGGGATTACGATGAGGGTCGCAATAACGCGGCCTACGAAAGGGCGCGTCGTCACCCTCGGCGCTGTCCCTTCTTTGGCCGTTGGTAACATTGCCGATACGACAGCTTGCCTCCGATACAGTGACCACCCCGCTATCGCCCGAACCTAAAGATAAAACGAAGAGGGGAAAAAGAAACAAACAAAAATATATATAAATATGTATATATATATATATATATATATAAACAAACGAATAAAAAAAAAAAAAGAAAAATAAAAAAGTAGGACAACGTCAAGGATGATCATCGTCGATCCTTTCGAGTAACGATAGAATTTTATTAATTAATTAATCAATCAATCAATCAATTAATTAATTAATTCGTTAGTTCGTCCGTTCAATATAGTTTCAACGAGTAATGGTCAAAAGAAAATATACGGGGTGGCGTAATGATCGTAACAAGTTATACGGGATAGCGTAATCGTGATCGATAACGAAATATACTATATACAGTAAAAAATATAGTAGGTTGAACGAGAGTTGAGGGTTAAGAGAATACCTTGAGAACTGGCGCAGGTATCGGCCAATGATTCGACGGACGCCAAATACGGATTATTAGCCGACGATGGATTTCCTTGATTGCTACAGCCGCTCGATGATGTGCTGGATGTTATCGAACTACCAGACAATGGTCTACCAGTTCTACATCTTCTTTTATATCTAAGTTGATTAGTATTAAGCGTCGTCGTCGTCGTCGTCGTTGTCGTCGTCGTCGTCGTCGTCGTTATCGTCGTCGTCGTTGTTTTTGTTCCGCCATTGGCGTTGTTGTTCTTGCCGTTAATTTCTTCCACGTAAGAATTCTTATTCGTATTATCACTTTTATCATTCTTATCGTCGTTTTTGTCATCGATTATAACTACGCCGTCGATCGAGGACAAACCGTTCCTATCGTTTTCCTTTTCTAATTTCGCCCCCTCCCCCCTCCTCCTCCTCCTCCTCCTCCTCTTCTTCTCCTCCTCTCTACCCCTCTTCTCTTCGTCCTCGTCCTCGTCATCGTCATCGTTCACCACCTCCTCCTCCTCCTCCTCCTCCTCCTCCTCATCGTTGTTGTCGTTGTCGATGATGTTGTTGACGTTGTTTACGTTGTTTACGTTGTTGTCGTCATCGTCGTCGTTACGAACACGATGTTGAGTCACGACAACGTTCACTATTGTACTCCTATTATCCGTATCTTTCGTTCTCTCGCACATATCCTCGTCGATATTATCCCGACGACTATTGTTATTATTGTTATTATTGTTATTGTTATTACTGTTATCACTATTGCCAACGCTATTATTGCACATGCTACTGCTACTGCTGTTGTTGCTACTATTACTGCAGGCACCACCTTTCCTCGTGGCCTCACCGCAAATTTGACCGAATATTGAACCACGTTGGGAATGGGGTACCAAACTCAATCGTTTCTGCAACGCTGCAGGTATATTGCAGGACGCTGGAAGGACCACTTGGTGGTGGTGGTGATGATGGTGGTGGTTATGGTGATCCTCGTAACCGTTGCCACGACGTGCCAGCTCGTCGAACATTCCCAATAATTGTGGCACCAGATCTGTACTCGTACCTGAAATTTGACATTTCCTTGTTTTTTTCTCTTTCTTTCTTTCTATCTATCTTTCTTTCTTTCTATCTTTCATTGCTACCTTCTTTCTATCTTTCTTTCTCTTTTTTTTTTTTTTATCTTATTTCTATTTTATTTACGATCGAGATCGAGATCGAGATCGATCAAGTTATATCGAAAATGGTAGAGATATTTTGTTAGGTTAAGTTCGGGGGAGAGGGGGTGGGGGGTGTTAGCGCAGCTCTCTGGGGTGGTTCCTTTGTTTCGGGGTTTATATATATGGTGGCAAATATGATAATATCGTATTGTATATATTTGGGAATTTTTTTTTCTTTTGTTTGTTTGTTCGTTTATTTTATTTTATTTTTTTTTTCTTTTTTTTTTAG
Source organism: Dolichovespula saxonica (assembly GCA_911387935.1). NCBI lineage: Eukaryota > Metazoa > Arthropoda > Insecta > Hymenoptera > Vespidae > Dolichovespula > Dolichovespula saxonica. The sequence continues at coordinate 2,237,064 of OU427011.1, forward strand.
GTGAAGATAAGTTCAGTTCGTTCGAATAGTTCGAGAATATTTATTTTTAAAGGAATATATATATATATATATATATATTCAGAGTTTTTACTTGGGTTTACTGTCACAATTTTTACGTTATTACATTTTTCATTATTATTATTATTATTATTATTATTATTATTATTATTATTATTATCATTACATCATTGTATTGTTATACCGCGTATAATAGATGATATATTTTATTTTTTTTTTATTTTAATTTATTTTACTTTTCTTCTTTTTTTTTTTTTTTAATTATGCAACTGACCCGAACGGCTAACCCATTTTTCATCATACATCATTTACATTGGAAATATTTGAGCAAACATCTGACCGTGTAATCGTCGCAAGTAAATTAAAAAAAGGAAAAAAAAAAAATAACGAATATAAAGGGGAAAGAAAGAAAGCAAATCCCATCCATCAAAATTCTCCCAACAAATTCCCACGGAATACTCACAGAATACTCGTCTCAGTACTCACGGAATACTAATTCTCGGAATTAATTTCAGTGCTAACGTATGGACGGAAGGAAATAAAATAAAAAAAAAAAAAAAAGAAAATGAAAAGAATAAAAAATAAACAATAAAGAAAGAGGATAGATACGTCAAAACCGAGACGACCGAGGATAAGAGGAATGAGTAAGAAAACTTCTCTGTAAGAGAACTATCACCTCGGTGAGATACGGGGGGTTGGAGCGAAGGGGTTAAGGGGGAGATGATGACGAGGGTAGTGAAATTTATACGCTTGTACGATCGTCGATCGATTAATACGGGACTAAAGTTTATCGATATTAAAAAACACATTGCTTATAAATATAAATATATATATGTATATTATTTACATATATATATATATAAATATATAATTCGTATTAACTCTTTCTTATGATATATTTCGTACGGAGTACTCAGCAACGAACTCGGTACTGCTCGTACACAAACACACATACAAACACACACACACACTCGGACACGCACGCACGTGCGCTCGCGCGCGCACAAGCTTGGTCGAGTCTCTCGTCTGCGGCCACACGATTGCCGCTGGACTCGGTTGGACAAACAAACGAGCAGGATGATGGTTTCCAATTTCCTTGGCGGCAGACGTGAAATCAACGTTCTCCAAGTTGGCGGCGGCGGCGGCGGAGGCAGTGCAGGCGACTGCATCGATGCGTTTCTTGCGTTTCTTGCGTTTCTTGCGTTCCCGCTTATCCTTTCCCTCTAACATGATATATATATAATATATATAGTGTGACTGTGTGTGTATGTATATATATATATATATATATACAAACAGACAGACTATATATTAACCCCGCCATATTTGTGATCTCAACCTTGTTTCTTTTTTACTACTTTACGGTGTAACGCAAGGAGTTTTATATGCAGAACTACTACTTACTGTTTTCTAAGCCCGCAACTTCTCTCTATTATTCAAATTCGACGATCATTTCTTACTAGTCTTTCCTTTTTATTTTACTTTTAGCTTCCTCTTTTCTTTTATTCCCTTTTTTTTTTTTTTTTGTGCGCTTTTCCTTTTTCGTCTTTCGCGGTCATTCTTTTTCTTCGTTTTATTATTATTATTATTATTATTATTATTATTATAATTTTTTTTTTCCGCATGCGGAAAATAAGGGAGGTGTATGTGTTCTTTGTGTGTGTGTGTGTGTGTGTGTGTGAGATTGGACACGTTAGATTTAAATCGTACAGACAAGCGCGTTAAACGTTGATTTTATTTTATTTAATTATTATTATTATTATTATTATTATTATTATTATTATTCGATCGGTGAGATGAATGATCGCGTATTTTAAGAAACACCCGGTAGATCTCTATTCCCTCCTCCTCCCCCCTCTCACCCTCCCAATGCAGCAGAACGTTAAGGTACAACACGTTGTTCTTTGAAACGCGAACGATCTCCGCGTGACTTTCTTTCTCTTCTTCGTTCTGGTTAACGGCCTCGATCTTCAGCTTCTTGCGTTAGACATATATATTTATATATATATATATATATGTATATATATCTTTTATGATACGTCAGAACTTTAATACATTTTTAACCAGCGCACGTATATCCATATTTTCATAAATCTTTTTCTTATTCTCCTTTTCTTTTATTTAATTTTATTTTGTTCTCCGTTCAACTTTTATCGAAAAATCGATCGATCGAGATTCCTATATCTCGCTTTTATACGCGCTAACGTTTTTCTTAATTCTTTTTCTTTTTCTTTTCTTTTCTTTTCTTTTCTTTCTTTCTTTCTTTCTCGATCTTGTCTTTTATCGATCGTGAATTTTATGTCAAATATTTAATAGTCATACGTAAGCGTTTATTAATCTAACGAAAAGGTTTAATGTATTAAATTCAATTCGATTTATGCGTCAGCATAACAGCGGACACGGTGATGGATATTTGTGCAATAATGTACGATGTTCAACGTATGTATTAGCAATAATAATATCCATTGAGGATATAATTCGTTTGGATATCGTATTATTAGATACTAACTAGAACGAGGGAATATTTAATGATGGTTTAATAATCATTCCCGATGATTAATATTCAATTAATACTTAATTAATATTCAATCGATATTCAGTTAATTATCAAGTATTGTCAAATTAATAATTACTCGTTGAAATTAATTTAATGGATATTATTGAATTAATAATCGTCCATTAATCAAACATTGATTTTAGTGCATCAGAATTATCGTAATTATTACTTTAGGAATTATTTATTCCATCGGAATTATTTGTCATCTATCGTATTGTACCATTAATTAATATATATATATATATATATATATATATATATATATATATATATATATATATCTCTCTCTCTATTATTTCCTAAGCGCATTCAAACACCGAACGGGATTATTCTATTTCGTGAATAAATAGATAGATAGAGATGGATTAGATAGATAGAGAGAGAGAAAAAGGCTTGTTAGAAAATTTAGCGACGCAAAACCGACGACTACCACCAATAATCAATCGAGTATCGTTCTATGAACGATCGATCATGCGTTACGATATTTTGCACTTCGTAAAGAAAAGAGGAAGAGGAAGGAACATTGAAGACGGCGAAGACGATGGCAAATTAAGATGAAGAGGATGAAGTTGAAAAAGGAGGACGAAGATGAGGAAGTTGCGTTGATGACGATGACGATGACGATAACAACGTGGAAGGAAAAGGGGAAAAGTAAAGTAAAAAAAAAATAAAAAAAAAATAAAAAAAAAGGGAAGAAATGAAGAAACGAAAGGAAGGAAGACCAAAAAAAAAAATGAAAAGAAAAATTAGATTGAAGGCGCCAAACACGGATGTCCGTGCGCGTTTGCACGATCGAGTCTTCTAAACGACGACGTTATCAAGATGGCCTTGATTTAATTGGACGCCTTCGTATATTGTGTGTGTGTGTGTGTGTGTGTGTGTGTGTGTATGCTATGTACATGTACATACATACATACATAACACATATGTATATGTAGCTTAGACTTAGTTTCACCGGCATGTTCTCTTAGCAAAGAAACCGGCTGCGATTTAATGACGTGAACCTAACTTATCTGCAAAAGCAACGACGACGTCTTCTCGATGCTTTTCTGCATTTTATGCGTCTAGTTTTCCGCGTGTTACGCGAATTACTTATTCATGTGTGTTAAATACTTCTTTTAATAAGAAATAAGGAATCATTGCTTCAATTAATTTTTTTTCTCTCTCTCTCTTCTTTCCTTCTTTTTTTTTCTTTATTTTCTTTTTTTCTTTTTTTCTTTGCGGCCAATCAAGCAAATTGCCCGACGATCGATCCTATTTTGGTTCTTTATATATTTTTTTTATTTTTATTTTTATCTTTCCTTTTTTTTTCAATTTCAAAAGCAATTCCGTTAAAATACGCCAGGGATTTTTTTTTCTTTATTTTTATATATATATATATGTATATTTTTTTTTCTTCCTTGAAAATAATTGGTTTACCTATAATTACAGTTATTATTATTATCATCATTTTTTTTTTTTTAGTAAATATAATATAGTTACCGTTCGAAATTAATGGAATATTATTTTATTTCATATATATATATATGTATATGTATAATATTAATTTATTTTTTATTTCGTTTCATAAAAAAAATTCACTTTTGTTTTCTTACGAAAAAAAAATTAATTCGTTCTTTGTTCGATTTCACGAACAAAAAATCTCAATTCGTTTGAAACAAATTAGTACGTTTCGTAAGAAAAATTAGCACGTTCCTCGGAATATTTTCTTTTAATTAAAATTTTTTTATATATATATATATATACTTTAACAATCCTTGACATCGGATAAAAAATCGAGAATGTAATATAATATTCGTTTTCGTTTTTAAAAAGGAATAAGAGGCTATTTCACATTAACTTTGTGATAATAATATCGAAGTTTTATAACGCTATAACAAATTTCTAATGTCTCTATCTATCTCTCTATCTCTTTCTTTCTTTCTTTCTCTTATTCTTTCTTCTTCGTCCTATGCGTAAACGCGAATGCAGAAGCTTACGCGGTTGCAGTCGATGCACTTGGCCGGGGGGGCTAACTCTAATAATAGGACGAGAGGACCAACTTTCGTCGCTTCGTTTCTTAAGCCAGCTTGAACACATTTTCGAAATCGTATTTTAAAGGAACTCGGAATATCATCCTCGTCGTTTCCCTTAACGACTGTTTTCCGATCGTGTATTTCGACCGACGTTGAAGTACCAATATTTAGATTATTTAAATACATAAATATATATACATATATATATATATAATATATAATATATAATAATATATAATATAATGGTAAAAGTTTATTTACAAAGAAAAAATCACTGATATGTCAATTAAAGCGTACATTCTTTGACCCAACCCCTTTACCTCCAACTCATTTT
>OU427011.1:2247187-2254048 GCA_911387935.1 Dolichovespula saxonica
TTACATAATCTTTTCGTTTGAATCGATATTGCGATACTATTTTATTATCTTTGTTATTTATTTATCAATGAGGTTGACGCGATATACATGTATATATATATATATATATATATATATATATATAAAATTTTTTTTTATTGTATATAGTATGTCTATCGTTTGTGTTAAATAAATTAAATAATAGATAATATATATAATCTCCGTGAGAAAATATTTGTATTATAAAATATTATCGTCGCCATTGTCGTTCTGTTAGATTAATGGAAATTTCAGAGAGAAAAAAAAATGTTTTCTTTTTTAAAAACATATATATATTTTTTAATTATTGTCGATTAATTATTAACTCATATTTATTGTCACATCCACCCACACACACACATATATATATATATAGTCATAAACAAAAATTGGATAATTAGTTAGAGTGATGGAAAAAAAAATTAAAAAAAAAAAAAAAAAGAAAATGAAAAATGGAACTCTCGTTTTATCCCTCGATTTAATTCAATCGAAAAAAATCGTACAAATCTGATTAAGCGTTACGCAGGAGAGAAATAAAAAAGTCTCGTAATATTCGACGTAATACTTAAACCGGCAAAGAGAAAGAGAAAGAAAGAGATTGAAAGAGAGAGAGAGAGAGAGAGAGAGAGAGAGAGAGAGAGAGAGAGAGGGAGAGACTTTACGATGATGATTTGTATTTTCAAGGTATGCGAGAAGAAATGTTACGTAATGGAATCAACGGGCATTTTATCGGATCGCTAATTATTTCAAATGAATGAACGCGAGTAATATTTCATACTGAATACAATTTATCGATTATTATCTGTAACATTATATGGCAATGTAAAAATTGAACGAATATTTACCGATTAAAATTTCGAAATCAAATCGATTTACATATCTCTACATATCTACATATATATTGTACACACACACACACACACACACACACACACACACACACACACACACACACACACACATATCGTACACGTGTATATTGTATCATTGAAATCGTTGTACTCGTTAATGAAATAAAATTAAAACGAATTGATAGTACAGTTCCCGTTACAAAAGTTCCTAGATATGAGACATTAAAAATAAAAAAAAAAAAAAAAAAAAAAAAATAGAAAAGAAAAAAGATCAATTTTTCCACGTTCTCTTCTAAAACTTTGTAGGACAAATGTTTCTCTCTTTCATACCTTCTGTATTTCTTTAGATTCTAAAAGTAAAAAAGAAAAAAACCTAATTTGTACGATTACACAAATCCGATTAAATGTTCAATGGTATGTAGTAGCACAGACAGTCCCGACACGACTTTCTTCCGATTGTCCAGCGATTTTTATGACAGTCTTACGAACTTTCGGTCTACCCTGTATATAGATATTTTACTCGGCTATGCTCGTAGACAGAGTAAAATTCTAAATCGTTAGAGACAGTCTAGTAACGTCCATTAAATCGTCAGTTAAAATAAACTCGACGGGTGAACAATGGATATGACGAACGCATTCATACATATATATATATATATATATATATATATATATATATATATATATATATATATATATATTGTATATATAAATTAGAAACGTATATTTCTACGAACGGAAACGAAAGAGTGACGTAGAACTTCTTTTTGTTAAAAAAGAAAATAAATAAATAAATGAATAAAAATAAATAAAATAAAATAAAATAAAATTCTTGACAACTTACTCCTCCGCGTCCTTCGGTCGGTGCTTCGAAACGATCCGAAAAGATGCGACCACTTTTTTCTCCTTTTCTCGATGTAACTAAACATTTATCCGAAACGATAAAAGTATCTAATCACGAGGCGGGTAATAGGAACACAAGATATTTATCACCAATGATGATTTCACTCGCGTGCATAAACGACGAACCGTCGTTAACATTCATCGCGTTAAAAGTTCTATCGTTCGTTTGAATTTTTACTATTGAATTTTACACGACAAAGGATAGAAAGAAAAAAAGCAAGACTACATAGAGAACACCACGTTGCTCATCTACGAGTGAAATTCAAACAAATATATAAATATATATATATATATATATATATATATATATATATTCGTCTGATTATATTATATATAATTCGATTAATTAATTTAATTCCCGACGAACGTAACTTTCTTTTCCTTCCCCCTTTTTTTCTTCTTTCTTTCTTTCTTTCTTTCTTTTTTTCTATTTTTCTTTCAAGACGACGACTTCTTTTTAAAAGCCCACGCGCACTCGTCGCACACACACGCACGCGCAACTTGCGCACGTATTCGAAAATAATTTTTTTTTTTTTTTTTAGTTCTCTCTTCTTTCTTCTCGCGTTTATTTTTCTTTTTTTCCTTTTTCCCTTTGTTGTGGTTTTCTCTCCTATCGACACTAACCGTTCGGATCGCGTTGACGGTGGTATTTTTATCGGTTTTTCGAAACTCGTTCACGGTGATATTTTTATCAGTTTTTCGAAACTCGTTCACGGGCAAAGGACGTGAAAAAAGTTTGAAGAGATAGAGGTATAGAAAAAAAAAAGAGAGAGAGAGTGACACATCAAAGAGACAGAAGAACGGAGAAGAGTATGCGGCCTTTGCTGTTCGAGCAACAGGTAGATACTGAATTGTGAGAGTGGCAGCAGAGAGGATGGTAATGGAACGAACGAGCGGCAGCCCACAACACTGCGGATGGATGGACGAATCCGAATGTGGAGAAGTCGAGACGCGGTTATTGGCGGCCTCATAAAACTCCGTTCACAATGGGCGACACACAAACAAACAAACAAACGTAAGCGACGCCAAGCCTGCCGTATCTTTCGTAAACTTTGAACCAAGAGTGTCTCATTATAGGCGTGGAACAATCAGGATTTATCCAGGACTCCATATCATATCCATCGTCCATATCGATCTTCGATAACTCGCTTTATGTACGAGAAATATTTTGTCGTTTTGATGTTTCAATAGAAAAGGGAAAAAGAAGAAAGAGATATGAGAGAAATAATTATTTTTCTAATATTGTATTATAATGATGATGATTATGATGATGATTATGATGATGATGACAATGGTAATAATAATCGAATGGATTGTAATATATAATGGGAATAATGTTTAATTATATATGGGGTATTATATAATTATTACAAATGGAATATATTATTACGATAATATATTAAATGAATAATATAAATTAATTGATAATAATTATTTTATAATATACATATATATATGTATGTATTATTTACGTATGGTATATCAGATTTAAAATATTAATGGTGCGATTAAATACGTGGCGCATATATGAAATGAGACGAAATAGAATAAACGAACGAATGTAAAGAATTAAAGAAAACAAAAAAATAAATAAATAAATAAAAATAAGATTAAAAATAATAGTGGTGCGATTGAACACGTGGCGCGAAGATGAAATGAAACGAATTAAAATGAACGAACGAACGAACGAATGTAAAAAATTAAAAAAAAAAAAAAATGATCGAGATCTATCGTTTGGCGTTGAACATGATCGAGATAAAATTTCTTGCCGGTTCTCAGTCCGTTTGTTTCAAACTCGATCGAGATCTAAAAAAACTGTGTGTGTGCGTGTGTGTGTGCGTCTACGCGTATGTATTATTTTTCTAGTTGCTGATAGAGACATGTGTGTCTCAGAAGAGAGAGTGAGAGAGAGAGAGAGAGAGAGAGAGAGAGAGAGAGAGAGAGAGAGAGAGAGACATTCTATCGGTGTCAAGAATCATTAAGCTCGTATCCTATCCCGTATTTTATCCTATCGGGAATCAATTGTCATAAACAAAGAGACAGAAGGTGTACTTCATTTTGAGATATGTTAATTTGACGTAACAAGTCACGTTACCATTAATAAAACTGAACTCACGAGTGTTTTACTCTTAGATTCTCAACTCTCATTGATAAAATTCTTATTCGTGAAAAGAGAGTGAGAGTGAGAGTGAAAGAGAGAGAGAGAGAGAGAGATACCTAGTTTAATTTATTTCACTATCACAACGTCCTTTATATATCAAATGCATTACGTTTTATCTTATATATATGAGCCGTTGATTTTGAAAGTAGAGCAAGTCCATTTCGTGAAAAAAAAAAGAAAAAAAAATAGTTAAAGTTAATTCTTATTTATCGTCGAATTTTGTAAAACAATAAAAAAAAAAACTAATTCTTTTCGTACATTCTCTTCTTTTTTTATTTTTATTGTTATTTATTTTTTGTTTTTTTTTTTTTTCTTATTCCTACTCCTCTCGTTTTACATCCTTCCGCTCGTATTTTCCATTCAGGCACTCGCGAGTACTTGAGAATCGATCGAGAGTAATCGTTTCTTTCTCTCTCTCTCTCTCTCTCTCTCTCTCTCTCTCTCTCTCTCTCTCTCTCTCTCTCTCTCTCTCTCTCTCTCTCTCTCTCTCTCTCTCTCTCTCTCGCTCGTTCGTATCACGTTTCCAGGAAGTATCGATCGAACGAGCTCGAGATCTCGAACTAAAATCATTTATCAGATTTTACGAAAGAGAATATTCCTAGGATATTAAAATATGTGTCCCGTTTTATAACGTAAATCAAACCTTATTTTATTGCTATATTAAAATAAAACTTCTTACAAAAAATATTACAGGAATTATTTGTATGTATGTATGTATCTATGTATGTATGTATGTATGTATGTATGTATGTATGTATGTATGTACGTACGTGCGTAAAGTGTTACCAAGTGGGTCAAAAAATTTCTAGTTGATTTTGGCCCATCTGGGAAAACTTTTAACCCACCCTGTATACACACACATACACGCACGATATATACACACATATATATATATATATATATATATATATATATGATCGATTTTATCTTCGACTTTCTATCAGTGACCCCATCTTATATTTCATTCCATTGAATTTTTATCCAAAAGTGTATATATACGCATACACGGGTACACGAATATAACGCGTACACACACACACACACATATACACGTACGTATGTATACGTAATGTATATCTTTATAAATTCTATTATTTACCACTGTGAATGACATTTTTCATTAGATATTCAATTTTATTTTCTGATATGCGATTGAACGAGTTATATATATATATATATATATATATATATATATGTGTGTGTATATGTATATGTATGTATGCATGTATGTATGTATGTATACATATATACAGGTTATGCAAATCTTGTTAATACCTTCTAGGGGAAAGGTTAACCATAAAGAACATAACGATATATCGATATATCGATTACAGACAATAAATACGTCGATGCCAACGATTAAAAAAGTCCGATTCGATTGCCACTATATATTTATTTATATATATATATATATATATATATATATATATATATATATATATGTACACATATTTTATTAGAAAAAAAAAAAAAAAAGAAATGTCACGTAACGACTCTAATAAACTAAGTTTATCAGCGTTATCTCACTAATTCATGGGTGACTTCATCGACTTTAATCTTAATCGTTACATTCTCTCTTTCTCCGCCCACCCCTCCCAACCACCCCTTTTAATTCATTACGTGATAAAATATTATAATTACATTAGAATTATATATACATATATATATATATGTGTGTGTGTGTATATATATGTATATTAGTATCGTTCTTCGATACTATTAATTGTAGTATTTCGGATCGATCGATCTAAAGAAAAGAAAATAAAAAAGAAAAATCATATTTCACTCGGTAATGAATAATTACGATTAAAAACTCTCAACGAATGTATATATTTGTCCCAACGACACAACGAATCGATTCGGTGTGAAGAAACCATTATGTTAAGCGTGCTTCTGTGACGTGTTTCTCGAACACGTATTATAAAGTGGGAGAGAAACGGAGAAAGATAGATAGAGATAAATAGAGAGAGACAAAGATAGAGAGAGATAGATAGAGATAGAGATAGAAAGAGAGAGAGAGAGAGAGAGAAGTGGAGTGAAAGAAAGAATGAAATAGAAATAGAAATAGAAATAGAAAGAGATAGAGATAGAGAAACGAGAGATAGAAGGAGAAAGAATGAGTGAGTGAGAGAGAGAGAGAGAGAGAGGAGAGGGAGGGGGTTAGTTTCAATCATCGCAATGAATTACAACGAGCCAGTCACTGAGAGTGACTCACCAGAGGCACTACTACTGCACTCGAACGAGAAGTCACGCTGATAAAAGCTTTTCTTGCGACAACTCGCTCTGGCAAAAGGAATTTCAATTCTAAACGGAGAAAGAGAGAGAGAGAGAAATAAAGAGAGAGAGAGAGAGAGAGAGAGAGAGAGAGAACAGTTCCACGGTCGAAATATATATCGGGAAATCATTTTCGTTAGGATAATATTCTATTTTCAATTAAAAACGAGTGATAATTATTAAAGAACAAAAGTTCGAAAGTTTCAATACATTTACTAGAACGAATTTATTAAATCGTTCATCTTTCATGGAAGGGAATTTTAACGTGTTCGATTATTTAACTTCAACTATATCAAAAATGAATGAATGAATGAATGAATTAACTAATGGATGGTTGGATGGATGGATGAATAAGAAGGAAGAGAAATTAAGGTTCGACTTGAGAAAAAAAAAGTTTAAGAAAAAAAACAAAAAGGATATAAACGTCGCGAAAAATCGATCAGAACGATTTTCGTTAATTAACGTTCGAGGAACTCTTTTTAAAACTCTCCCACCCCTCTCCCACCATTTTCTAACGAATCTTTAGAGTCGATCGTGCATTGTTTTGTTGTTGTTGTCTTTGTTTCTTTTTTTTTTCGTTTTCCTTTCCTCTCTTTCTAATTGTTTTCTTCCTTTTCTTTTCTTTTTTTTTTTTTTTTCTTGACACGATACAAA
>OU427011.1:2254248-2271748 GCA_911387935.1 Dolichovespula saxonica
CATATTTACGCTTGTACCACACCATAAACATAAACACAAACACACACAAGTAAACATACACAATATATATTTATATTTATATATATATATATATATATATATATACATATATATATACACCATAGATATAATCATCTTTTATTCATAGATCTTTCACGCTTGAGAATCGATAAAGAAATGATATTTGCAAAACGATCGTGATCTCACGCGTGCCAATGTCTAACAAGAAGATCGATGCCTCGTTTCTTACTTTGCCCACTACTCAGGATGTGAATCCTCATTATATATATATATATATATGTGTGTGTGTGTGTGTGTGTACATATACGAACTAACACGAACGTATATATGTACATACACACACATACTATTTGATCATGGGAATCTACTATGTGTTTAGTTATACATTGGTTCTATCTTCTCTGGATTTTCCTATCATGAGTCATGGTAAATATAGTATGTATTTATGTATTTATTTATATATGTATGTTATGTATTTATTTATATATGTATGTTATGTATTTATTTATATATGTATGTATGTATGTATGTAATATATGTAATGTATATTGGGATAAAATAGGAAAGATTTAACACAGGCATTGATTATTGGCTTATTTCTATTAAGTCGATATGGTTGCTGTTGGTTGGTAGTTACAAAAAGAATCGTTGGTGAAACTCGATAGTTGTTGTTGATTTGATTGGGTATTTATAGAAATCGTGGATTATTATTAGAATTAGAATTGGAATTAGTATTTATGATGGTCCTCCTTCCTATATAGCGAACCATGAAGAATTTATATAATTGAGAAATGTAATTAAGGCCTCTCTCTCTCTCTCTCTTCTTTCTCTTCTTTACTTTTATTATCATTATTATTATTATCATTGTTATTATTATTATATATATGTAATTATAATAGTTGGAGAGAGATCATTATTAGAATTAGAATTTATGGAATTGTTTGGTATATTAATGAGAATATAAGAAGAATTTATATAATGGAAATTATAATGACGATGTTAAAATTAAAATAATTAAAATTCTTTTATTAACATCTACGCGTGCGTGTAATAAACGGGAATGACGGATTTATATAATCAATCTTAATTAAATTGTTTTTAAGCCACAATATTAGATCAAAATTAAAATTTATAGGAGTGTATGCGTAAGTATATATTTATATATATATAGAGCGCGACGAACAAATGGAATAAATTCTAACGAAACTATTCTCTTTTCCGTAGAAACTATCATACGTTACGATTAGAATTAGAAACGATAAAGGTATCTAATGATATATATATAGAGAGAGAGAACGACTAATTAATCCGCGCTGATTCCAATTCCGATTATTTTCTATTCGTTTCTTTTTTTTTTTTTTATTTTTTTCTTATTTTCTTCTTTCCTCCTAAACGATCGCGCAAAATAAAATAGAATAAAAACGGAATTTAGATATCGAATACGTTTGCCGTGAAAAAAAAAAAAAAAAGAAATTCACATGGAAAACCGTACGAATAATAAAATACATTTCTAATCGTACAGTAACCCCATAGATATGGAATATATTGTGCGATATTATTAGAATTATAATAATTAGAATTAATACTGAGTATAACAAATGCAAATACATGATAGGACGTAATATGTAGAAAAAATGTATAGAATAAATTCATAAAGAAACTGTTAAATTTCGTATAGAGGATCTTGCGAATACCATAGAGATTAGAATTAACATACTTGGAGGAACGAATCTAATATGATAAAAGAATTAAAATAAAAAAAAAAAAAAAAAAACAAAAAAGATTATTCAATGAAATATTTAACAATTATTATTTGCAACGTTTGGATTGAAACGTTGATGTGGTATTGAACGACGACATCGACCTTAATCATTTAATCATTGTAAGTACATATATATATATATATATATATATATATATATATATATATATACAAATATATATATGTATGTGTGATAGCTTAGGGTCCCTTAGAATTCAACGAACATGAATTTTCGAGATAATCTGTTTGACCTAGATAAATGATCGAGAAGATTCTATATATAGAAGATGACGGAAAAACACGATTTGCCAATTGTCCCTCTCTCGTCCTCGTTTTCTCATCTTCCTTTACACGATATACCATAGATACATAAATAAATACATACATATATATATATATATATATATATATATATATATATATATATATATAAATATATATATTATATATATTCATGCATATATACATACAAACAAACACACACACATATATATATATATATGTATGTATGTATAGAGAGAGAGAGAGAGAGAGAGAAATAGATAGAGATAGATAGATACACGTACAAGTACGTATATTTTCATAGTACATAAATGGTCTAATAGATCCTAGTAAATAGTAATTAGACGAAGTGTCGAATGGATTCTACTGTCTGGTATCATTTGAAACTAGACGATAGGTTCGACGAACGTGACGGCTTTGCTTAGAAACTTTCACGATCGGGGAATGAAAATGCATCAAAGAATGCACGTAAGATGTTTAATACGTATCGCATGTTAGAAAGAGAGTGTGTACGAGATAGAAAGAGAGATAGATAGATAGATAGATAGATTACGAGAGAGAGAGAGAGAGAGAGAGAGAGAGAGTGAGAGAGAAATATATGCCTTGCGTGTAAATCGTGAACGCCGCAAGAAATAATCATCGTCTTGCAAATAAGATGTTTGTACATATATGACGTACTATATATATTCACACAAACACATATACATATATACACTCTATATTCTCAAACTGTTATTATATATATGTGTGTGTGTGTGTGTGTGTTACTCTCTCCTAATTTCTATTTTTTTTTCTTTTCTCTCTCTCTCTCTCTCTACCCTTTTCTATTTAATACTTTTATTGTCTTTCTTTTCTCACCGTCTAATTCTCTCTTTGCTTCTCCTTTTCTCTCTCTCTCTCTCTCTCTCTCTCTCTCTCTCTCTCTCTCTATCTAATTAAGTATTCATTCTACTTTTTTCTTTTTACCTTTTTGTTTCCTTTTCTAATTTCATCGAATTTCATCATTATTCAATGAAACGTACCAAATAATGTATGAATTATTAATACGTGTTAGTTACACAATCGAACATTGCATTCCTAAATAGAAAAAAAATCATAGAGAGAGAGAGAGAGAGAGAGAAATATTATTCTAATATAAATAGAACTCTCTCTCTCTCTCTCTCTCTCTCTCTCTATCTCTATCTCTATCACTGTCTTCCTCTCTGTCCTTCTCTTTTTTTTTTAAATAAAAAAAGAAAAAAGGAATACATTCTTGCGGTAAAACATTCTCTCTAATACGTAAAGAGAATGTCTTAGAAATGTCTATATATAGTAACGGATATCTTAGAGTAAGCGTTCTACCTCTCTCTCTCTCTCTCTCTCTATATATATTTCTCTCAAGTAATCCTCTCTTGCGACTGGTTCGCTCGACTTCGCGAATAATTACTAGCATAAAGTCGATATATACATATATATATATATATATATATATATATATATATATATATGTATATATATATATATATATATATATATATATATATATCCATATATATATATCCATGTTCCAGATTGCTTCTACTTATATGCCATAGTTAGAATCGATGTTATTATCCTAGTCGATATCGGAAACTGGATGTTGTTACTTTCATAAGGATCCATGTATTTCTATATATAAGAGAAATCCATATATGAAATATAAAATAAATCCACACACACACACACACACATATATTCGAAAAAATATTTTCATATATCTATATATGGTAATGACGTATTAATGCATATATTTGTATGTACAAATAACAACAACGAAAAAGAAATATATATATATATATATATATAAATACATTTATAACAAATATATATATATATATATATATATATATATATATATATATATATTAATGTCCCATAAGCTTTTTCCTCTTTTTTGGATGCTAAATAAATACACGATGCGGAAGAAACTTATGAGACACCCTAACATATCAATATATATATATATATATATATATATATATATATATATATTATAAAAAAGATTACAGGTGTATATACACACACACACACACATATATATATAAAACATATTTATCTATACATTTATATACAACGAATATATTCCTGAAAAGATTACATCCTGAATGCGCATATCCACGACATACATACGTACGTATTATACACATGCCTATGTTTATATATTTATATTTGTATTGCAATGAACGTACATATTTACAGAGCAGATTGCATGTTTCCCCCGTCCCCTCTCCCCCCACTCTATCCCACCGTCGCGTACGTGCGTACGTGCAAATGTGCAAATGTGCATCGTATTCACGTGCATGTGCGCGTTCGAACGATACCACGGAGAACAGGTCGTTATTAAAGTGGAAAAGAGATAGAGAGAGATAGAGAGAGATAGAGAGAGAGAGAGAGAGAGAGACCTGGAATTTTCGGTGCATCGTGTGTGTGACGTTTTCCCTTCCCCTCTCACTCACTCTCTCTCTCTCTCTCTCTCTCTCTCTCTATCTATCTATCTGTCTCTCTCACTCTCTCATTCACCTCCCTCCCCTATCGATTCCCCACTTCAACCCCATCACACACTACCACTACCATCACCACCCCACTCGATTGCGATCCTTTGGTATTCCCTCCTCCCCTCCTCCCCTCCTCCTCCTCCTCCTCCTCCTCCTCATCCTCCTGTTTTCTGCTAACACGCGACAGGAATCCCGTCATTTTTTGCATTCCTTCCGCGAACGGAATATTTCTCTCTTACCCTACGTTCATAATACTTGATTTAGTCATTTTATCGTATTCGACGTTCACCCTACGATCATCGCGATATTATTATTGTACATCTATTTAGGTGGATCTCACAGTATCGCGATATTAATTCGTTTATATTAATAACAGTTTGATAATAATTAATCGTATTAGTTAATATTATTAATGATAGTTAATGATTAGTTAATGATAGTTTTCGGATATTCGTTTAAATTTTCTTTCCTTTCCTTTCCATTCTTTTGATTTGTTTATTTTTTCTTCTTTTTCTCATTCGTCCATTCTTTTTCCCTTTCATTCTTTCTATTTTATTATCTTCCATATTGTTTTTCTTTCTTCACTTCCTTTTTTCCTTTTTCTTCCTTCTCTTTCTCTCTATCTCTTATCTCTTTTGTTTCAATTTTATTTTATTTTTATTATCAAAGCAACCAGGTCAATCGTTCGCTCGTATTGTTCGCATTCTAAATAAGATATTCGAAACCTTTGATCCCCTTTTGACTCCCTTTGACTCCTTTGAGCCCTTTGACCCTTTCCCCCTCACCGTTTCAAGGAGATCAATATCCCACACTCGTACTGATAGCATTGGATTAACTTTTTATTTGTCTAATGTTTCTTTCTGTTTTTTTCTTCTTTTCTTTTTCTTTTCTTTTTTTGTTTTTGTTTTGTTTTATCGGAACATCATCGATCGTTACAGGACGAGTTCACCGTGATATTTGATTTTGAAAAATAGACGTAAATTTGTATGGAAAGAAGTGAGTTCGTCGATTAGAAGAAAGGAGGTCGAGGCGAAAGAATTAAAAAGAAAAAAAAAAAAAACGAGAAAAGAAGAGAACGAAACGAAAGAATGAAATTGAAATAATTTGAAGCAAAAAAAAAATATTATATATATATATAATCGAAGTGATGTTAGTAATTCTTAAAAAAAAAAAAGAAGAAGTAGAAAAAATTGAAATAAAAAGAAGAAGAAGAAGAAGAAAAAAAAATTAAAATACAATTTCGAGAAATATATATATATAAAAAAAAGAAAAAAATAAAAATAAAAAATGAGTGACTACTATCGTCTTATAAATAAAATTTCTACGACGTTTAAGATAACAAGAGGACGAATTTCGTCTCTCTCTCTCTCTCTTTTTTTTTTTATTTACGTATTTATTTATTTACTTCTTTTTTTGTTTGTTTGTTTCTTTTTTTTTTTTTTTTTTTTTTTCTTTTAAATCAAACGTCTCCAAATGATCTCGAATTAATAAGTAGCATGATATATCTGCCGTGATAATTAAGATATAGACTCCAAGTTGTTATTAGCCGATGGAAAGAGAAATTCGATAGCTACGTCTCGCTCTTTCCTTCCACCACCACCACTCCTCCAACCCCTCTCCCACCAACCCTCTCCCTCCTCTCTCTATATATCTCTCTCTATCTCTCTCATATATTTAGAAACATGTATTCTAAGTATCTTATGCTTAAATTAGAATCCAGTGGAAGGTCTCTCTCTCTCTCTTTCTCTTTCTAATATTTAGTCTCTAGTCTTTAGTCTCTAGTCTTTAGTCTCTAATCTTTGGTCTCTGGTCTCTCTAATCTTTAGTCTCTAGTCTCTAAACGGATGTTATAAATTCATAATACCTCAGTACACACACACACACACACACACACACACACATACACATGCACACATAACACTCTGAAAGTTCTCATCTTATTTATATATATATACACCTATTTATATTACCTATAATACAAAATTTAAATCATCGAATCATATAATCCACGGATCTTACCGTGGATCGAACGATCGACGATCTTCAAAATTTCTATTCCGAACAAAAATGAAAAAAAAAAAAAAAGAAAAAAAAACAAGAATAAAAATAAAGAACAATAAAGATAAGAGAAGCAGGAAAAACGATGAAAAAGTAGAAAGAAATAAATAAAGGATAATAAAGAGAGAGAGAGAGAGAGAGAGAGAGAGAGGGAGAGAGAGAGAGAGAGAGAGAGAGAGAGAGAGAGAGAGAGAGTAAAACGAATAACTTTCGATGAGAAATCAAACGAGCCTATTTAGAGTGAAACGTGGAGAACGTAAGCAAGCAACACACACATAAATATACATACACACACACACGCGCGCGCGGATATATATATATATATACACACATATACTGAAAAACACACACGTGCACACAGATATGATAAAAATGCGTACGGAATAATGCGTGCAGCGGCAGCAGCAGGATGGCGCCAATACGAGACTCCCCCTCTACCCCTCCAACCCTTCCCTGACTCCGCTCCACTACTCCATTCCACGCCGGACCCTCTCCCCCCGACCTTCTCCCCTCTCACCCACCCTCTCGATCGCCACCCTCTTTTCTTCGCTCTTACCGCCCCGTCTCGTCGCGTTCTACTCTCCTCTCTCTAAAGAGAAAGAAAGAAAGGGAAAGAGAAAGAGAGAGAGAGAGAGAGAAAGAGAGTGGAAGAAAAAAAACAAAAAAGAAACGGAAAAAAGAGAGAGAGAGAAAGAAAGAGTAAGAGAGTGAGAGAGAGAAAGAGAGAGAACGAGTGAGAGAGAGAGAGAGAAAGAGATAGAGAAAGAGAAAGAGAGATAGAAACTACGAAAGGGGTCCGTCGACCGATTGGAAGAAGAGCAAAAGAGAGAGAGAGAGAGATAGATAGATAGAGAAAGAGAGAGAGAGAGAGATAAATAGATAGAAAGAGAGAGATAGATAAATAGATAGAAAGAGAGAGATAAATAAATAGATAGAGAGAGAGAGATAGATAAATAGAGAGATGTATATATATATAAAGAGAGAGAGAGAGAGAGAGAGAGAGAGAGAGAGAGAGAGAGAGAGAGAGAGAGAGAAAGAGAGAGTTAAGGAGATGGTATAAAAGGGGAATGAGAACTACTGGAGAAGTAGGAGAAGGAGAAGGAGAAGGAAGAGGAAGATGAGAAGGAGGAGAAGGAGAAGGAGAAGAAGGAGGAGGAGGAGGAGAAGGAAGAGGAGGTGAAGAAGGGTGGAAAGAGGGAAGGAGGTAAGAGAAAGAAAGGCGGCTGTCTCGGATGTCTGGCTCAGCGGATCGTTTTTCTTGGAGGAGCGGCGCCTCGACCGACCGCTACTCCGTTCGTTCGTTCGTTCGTTCGTTCGTTCGTTCGTTCGTTCGTTCGTTCGTTCTCCATGGGATCGATCGATCGATCGAGCGAGCCAACCGGACAAGAAGATCGTTGGCCGGCGTTCCGTCGGTGGATCGATCGAAAAATCATTACGGGATATGTATATATGTATGTATGTAAGTATGTATGTATGTATGTATATTTTTATGTCGTCCCCATGGCACACGAACGTATTTAATAATGTGGGTGTTATATATATATATATACATGTATGTATGTATTGTATGTATGTATGTATGTATGTATGTATGTATGTATGTATTTATGTATGTATTTATGTATGTATGTATGTACTTTTTTCATATTCAGATATCTTCGAATTTTTTGTTTTTCCTTTTTCTCTCTCTTTTTTTCTTTATTTTCTGACAAGCACTAACATATTTCGAATCTTCGTTTCGATTATTTACGAAAGATCCTTTTCTTTTCTTATCTTTTCTGTTTTCTTTTTTCTCCTCCCCAACCCCCCGCGTCCTCTTTCCCCTCATGAAAATCGTGGAAAAAAGAATTAGCTCGTCGATTTGTACTTAAAATTTCGATCGATCGATCAATCGTACATTATTCGTAATTATATGTTTCTTTCTCATTTTCTTTTTTTTACGAAATATCGTTAGGTTCCTTCGTTCGTTCGTTTTTTATTTTTCTATTAAAAAAAAAAAAAAAAAAAGAAAGAAAAGAAAAGAAAAGATTCAGGAACATTGATCCTCGTATAACCAATCGACGATTATGAGAATATTAACACCGAGACGCGTTTCAATTCGACGAGATAAGAGGACGAGGTGTGTAGATTGTTTGTGTTGGGCGTGATTAAAGAAAAAAAAAAAAAAAAAAAAAAAAAAAAAAAAAAAAAAAAAAAAAAAAAAAAAAAAAAGGAAAAGAAAAATAACAAGAAAAGAAAAGAAAAGAAAAGAAAATTTGCCGTTTGATACTTTTACGACTGGTTAAGTGCGATAAACTCGATAAAGCTTGTTTTCGCGTTAACGCACTCTCTTATTCCCAAGGTGTGCCAGCCAGCAGGATCGTTCCTCGGTTAGCGATTTAATCGAGGTGAGAATCACAGGGGAGGGGGAGGATAGGATAGGGGAGAGGAGAGGAGAGGAGAGGAGAGGAGATCGACGCCTCGGCGAATCGATAATCGATATCGATGATCGAAACGCGGCAGGTGACGCACGATTTCTTGGAGAAATCTCGCATGAAATCCACGTTTGAGTGGAGGAGGGGGAGGAGAAAAAAAAGAAAACACCCTATATATATATGCGTACATATGTGCATATATATATATAAATATATATATA
This sequence comes from Dolichovespula saxonica, assembly GCA_911387935.1. Taxonomy (NCBI): domain Eukaryota; kingdom Metazoa; phylum Arthropoda; class Insecta; order Hymenoptera; family Vespidae; genus Dolichovespula; species Dolichovespula saxonica. The sequence goes on from OU427011.1 coordinate 2,263,520, forward strand.
TATATATATTTATTATTTATTATTTATATATATATATATATATATATATATATATATATATAAAAAAGAGTATTTTCCTGAGGTACATTCAAATTTTTCCCGCCCAAATTTTATCTATATATATTTATTATTTATTATTTATTATTTTATCGTATATATATATACATACATATATACAGGGTTTTATTTAGAATTGATGTTATTTAATAAAAAAAATTATTCTAGAATAAAATCTAAGCTTACGAGGGGTGTACGATCACGACGATTTTATTATATCTCGGCTGAATGAAAAAGGAAATAGAAAAAAAAGAAAAGAAAAAAGAAACAAAAAAAGATAAAAATATTAAATTATTAAATCTCTGACAAATATTTCCACCATTTCTCACGTCGAAGATTACCTCTCCCCTCCCGCGAACGATCCTTTACCCGATTCAATTTCAAACCCGTCGCAAAATTATCACCCCATAAGGAATGGACACCATGAAGACATGAAATAAAGGTTGCGGCGGTACGGCGAGTGCATCGGAAGTTTCCAAAAAAGGACAGAACCTGGCGATTTTAAAAAGCCGTCCCCGCCCCCCACTGCCCACCCCCATCAACCCATCCCTTTCTACTCGAATACCGGTCCTCCCGATATAACGAACTCACATATACATAATATATACGTACACACACACACACACACACACACACACACACACACACACACACACACACACACACACACACACACACACACACACACACACACACACACACACACACACACACACACACATACATGTAACATAATTTATGAATGCATTAAATATATTTCGTAAAGCAGGTGCAGAGCTTCGTGAAGATTAAAAAAAATAAATAAATAAATAAAAATGAAAATTAAGAGAGAGAGAGAGAGAGAGAGAGAGAGAGAGAGAGAGAGAGAGGAAAGAAAAAAATCGAATCGTTATAAGATCGAGCAATCGATTCTATGGAAATCGAAAAAGGGGAACGTATGGAGCGAATTATGCGAACGAACGAATTCCACGAAGGAATCTATGGGAAATAAACCGAGTCGATTAAACGCGATCACGATTATTCATAATGTCTAAGAGAAAAGAAGGGGCCCCTCTCTTTTAATAAATCATACGTCACTTTTAATGACCGTGTTTTTAATGAAATACCGAGAAGTTCTTAACGTTTCATTCTCTCTCTTTCTCTCTCTCTCTCTCTCTATTTCTCTTTCATTTTCTTTTCGACGAATCGATGCGTAAAACCGATTGTTCGAACGAAATTATTTGAACTTCGACCGATCTCAATTTATTTTTATAAATCTCCGCGTCTTCTTTATTCTTTTATTTATTTTTTTGTTTTGTTTATTTTAACTATATTCGTACAAAAATGTAAAGAAGATGGATGGAATTAAAAGTTAATATATATATATATGTATATGTATATGTATGTATGTATGTATATGTACGTGTTGAAAAGATTGATCATCTCATTTTCAATTCTAATTATCTCATTTTCAATTCGAAAATCATACACACACACACACACACAAATACATACATACATGCATACACTACATATCAATCATATCGTTGATTATTTTTAACTATAATTATAATTCGTGGTGGTATGACAATTGTGTGTATATTGATATGATGAGATATAAGAAAACGTTATATTATTATTATTATTATTATTATTATTATTATTATTATTATTATTGTTATGGGGCGCGTGCCCATAATTATCCGAGCACGATAATAACCCATAAGGTATGTACTAACGGGTTAGTCTTAGATGTGTATGTACACATACATACACACATACATACATACATATATGTGTGTGTGTGTGTGTGTGTGTGTGCGTTATGCGTATGAGTGTTTATATACGTGTTTATGTTTGTACGGCGTGTTCGTTTACGACGAACGTTGTTGATCGTGCACACTTCGTACTTTCTAATCAGAAAACTCGTTATAGATTGTATAAGATGATAATATTTGAACGTTTCGACCATAGAATTAGAACCGATAAAATCCTATCCGAAGAAATCAGTGTGACCGATCATAAGAGTAAAAGATCATTGGGTGAGAAAGAGAGAGATGGAACGTTTAACCGGATTCTTCATTTTCAATGGCAAACTCTCGCGATCGGTCCATACCTCGCAAATACACACACACACACATAGAAAAACACATCGAAAAAGAGAGTAGAGAAAGAGAGAGACACACACACATACACACAATTATACTTTTCCTTTAATAATACTCATTAAATGTCTAAAGAAATTGTTGCCAATGTTTGACCACCTACCTAGATATATCTCTAATATTTTTTCTAGTTTGTTTTTTTTTTTTAGGGAGGACTTGGGAGGGGAGGAGGACGGCCCTGTGGGAAGGGGTTAGGAGGGTGATCATGATACGAACGTCATTATCGTTCTCGTTACGATCATTATTGTCATTATCATCGTCATTATCATTATCATCCGTCCGTTGTCCACGTAATTAAATTTCTTTCGATTACTTTATTGGAAACTTTCTTTTTTTTTCTCTTCTCTTCTCTCTATCTCTCATTCTGTCTATCTCTCTTTCTCTTCATTACGTCGCTTTTAATTATTTCTTTTATTTCGTTTCGTTTCGAATTTCTTTTTGTTGTTTTTTTTTTTTTTTACTTGTGAATTATATACGTACGTTCTCTTATATATATATATATATATATATATATATATATATATATATATATATATAATTTTTTATTAATTTTATTTTTTTTTTTTGGATCGTACAGTGAAATTGGCAATAACATATTTTTCTTTCGATACATTGGTAACACGGCAAAAAAAAAATAATTTTCTTTCGCTACCCTTATTACCTTTCGTGTTTCTCTTCCTCTAATTCATTTCTTTTCTTTTTTAATTTAATGTAATTCGATTTGATTGAATTCATCCGTTTTACTAGGTATTATGCATTTATCCAATGACTACGTTCTCTGCGTTCATTATAATTATTTGCTCGAATGAATTAGTACATATTGCAAATTGTTTAATGGATTTCGTACGTTCGAATTGATTACGTAAAACGTTTAATTATTATTGATCGATTAATTCGCTTATTTATGCTTCATTTGAACTACGTTATTGTGCACGCTCGTCGGTCACTGTGACACGATTAATTAATAACAAGATTTATTCACGTCTCATCAGTCTTCCTTTAAAAATTACAATTATATTAATTTTCTTTTTTAATCATATATACGATTATAAATTATATACATACATATATATATATATATATATATATATATATATATATATATACGTATGTATGTAAGTATATATATATATATATATCCATTACGTCAATTTTTATATATACGTATGTACGATACAATTCAATTAAAATTTTCTTGATAATTTGTGTGTGTGTGTGTGTACATATATATAGATATATGTACACACGTTTAGTATATATAAATGTCTAGTTGGACTATAAAGACAATCTGATGTCATAATAAAAAAAATAAGAGAGAGAGAGAGAGAGAGAGAGAGAGAGAGAGAGAGAGAGAGAGAGAGAGAGAGAGAGAGAGAATGAGAGAAAAAGAAGGAAAATTCGAGAAATATATTGAGGACGGTGACACTCTACACATTAACCCTCCCCTTTTACTACCAGACATTTTACACATACAATTATCTATATATATATATATATATAAATGTCTTTAAGAACAATGACAGCCAATTGTAGCAATTAGAGCGCCGAGTTTGCCGCGTGAATCAAACGCAGCTGTTCCCACTCTTTTCGTAATTTATTTAAGTCCCTTTCTTAAATATATATATATATATATATATATATATATATATATATATATATATATGCATGTTTATATGTATGTGTGTGTGTGTGTGTGTGTATACAAACACGCGTTACATAGGCACATGCATACATACACGAAAGATTTTAAGAGAATTCTCGTCTTTATTAAAGCCGACGAAAAAGAATGGAAAGATAGAAAAATAAATAAATAAATAAATAAATAAATAAATAAATAAATAGAAAGAATATAAAACCCTAGAAAGAATCGAGCTAGTTTCCATCAAATGAGTAATTAATTTTCAAGGTAAATGTTGACTAACCTCGAAGAATAAAGTGGAGTGCTCATTGTGGATAATGGAAGAAGAGATCGATCGATCAGTTCGTTTTACGTAATAAGACATTGGAAAAACGAGAGAGAAAGAAGACAAAGAAAAAGAAGAAGAAACGATGACATTGCCATAATCCAAATTAGGTCGCTGATAAACAAACGATAAAGAAAAGAAAAGAAAAGGATAAAATTTGCTACCGACAGTCATTCTCAATTGTTCGATTAGCATTCTTTTTATGTAACTCAAGTATGTATATTAACGTAAGTACGTATATATATATATGTATGTATTTTCATAACTGCATCAACTTAACCACGTTTAGTATTGTATACTTAATTTTTACATATATATATATATATATATATATATATATATATATATATATATATACACATGTATATTCTGTACATATTTCGTAAGTGTTACATGTAATGACGTTTGTATTTACATACGTATATATATATATATATATATATATATATATATATATATATATATGACATGTATATACGTGCTCATTTTGCCATTTTTTACATTGTGCATGTATATTTATTCACACACACACACATATATATATATATTTATAATATATAAATGTATGTATGTATGTATGTAGGTATGTAGGTATCTATGTTACTCCTACGTATTTGTTAATATATATATATATATATATATATATATATATATATATATATGTATGTATGTATGTATGTATGTATATGTTCGTACTATTTATTACTTGTGGTACGAACGTATATATTTACACGAGACCATTTGCTCCGTTTCTCTCTCACCTGACACGTATGTATAGTTATTCACGAGCATTAACGAGTAAGTATGCATTATCTTATCTTCCGCGGATGTTAGATAACGATAACAGCTATGCACGGAGAAAGGAGTAGGGGCCTTTTTGTTTCGCCATGTTTCGGATTGAATTTCGCATAGATCAAGTTTGTGTTCTACTTAGAAAACTACATCTATTTCTGATATAATATCAATACAATGTAATATAATAAAATATAATATATATATATATATATATATATATGTGTGTAAATTTAATTTTATTAATGTCAATCTCCATTTAGATTTCTATAATTACAAGGAAAAAATTTGTTTTTTAAATTAATATGGATTTTAGATTTCTCGATATTTATTAGAATCCATCGGTACTTCCGTTTATCAAAGTTTCTTACTTATTCAGATATCTGAATATCTAATTAAAACGTCAATCCATTTAGTTTTCAATAATTATATCTGTTATTTGTCGGAATTGTATATTTAAATTTAGAGAATTATTTTTTATACGATACAAATCTTGTTTCATGTAATTTAGGCCACTTTCATAATAATCGAACAAACGAGAAACACAAAATGGATGGAACGGTTGAAAAAAAAAAAAAGAAATTAATAGATAAACGAGAAAAGAAAGTCTGTGGGGGGGGGGGAATGAAATCGAACGAAAAAGAAACTAAGGGTGAATAATTATAATGCGAACAACAAATTAGGACCGTAGGACGATGAACCGTCCCAAAAGAAAAATTTAAAGATAAATTACCCTAAGGAAGGGAGAGAGAAAAAATCAAAAAAAAAAAAAAAAAATAAAGGAAAAGAGAAAAACGGCTCTGCTGAAAGAAGAAGTAGAAAAATAAGCAGAAGAAGTAGTTGTAACGGTAGAAGTAGTAGAAGTAGAAGAACGAACGAACGAACGGAAGAGAAAGAAGTACATGAAAAAAACCAAAAAAAAAAAAAAGGAAAAAAGATTAAGAATTTACATCTCAAACATTTTCTTCGTTCACTTTCCGAAACTCTGAAATCCCAAAGAAGAGGAAGAAGAAAAACAAAGAAGAAAAAGAAAATGAAGAAGAAAATGAAGAAGAAAAAGAAGAAGACGACGACGAAAGATTCGACTCTTGCGGAGAGGAGAGAGACGCAGTGTGCTCGTGAATATTTTAGTCCAGGACATGGGTCCCTATGCATCTGACCCGAGATGGAGGAAGAGGAAGAGGAGGAGGAGGAGGAGGAGGAGGAGGAGGAAGTGGAGATGAGAAGAAGAAGAAGAAGAAGAAGGAAAAGGAAGAAAATGGGAGAGGTAAAAAGAAAGAGAAAGAGGTTGAAAGAAATAAAGAGAGAGAGAGAGAGAGAGAGAGAGAAGGTAGAGTAGTAGTAGTAGTATTAGTCGTAGTACCCGGGACAAAGCTAATGCAGCCAACGTAAGATGGAATGGAATGTCCTTTGTGACCGAGCTGTTTCACCTCCATATATGTACACTCAACTCGGTATAACCTGGCTTAGCTAATATCTCTACTCTTCTTACCCTCGTATACCATAGAAATAAATAGTAAGAGCAAAAGGGACGGATAAATGGATGAATGAATAAATACAATTCGATATATATATATATATATATATATATATATATATATATATTATAATATAATAAATATAATAAATTTTATATATAATATTATATTTTATTATATATATATATAAATAGATATATATAGATTATATATATATATAAATAGATAGATAGATAGATAGAATGAAAAAAGAAAAAAAGAACCACAAAAAAGTCGTTATTAGAATACCCTGTAGTTACGTAAAAAAAAAAAGAGAAAAGAGAAAAGAACACAAGTAAGAAAGATTTATTTCTCTACCGTTAGAATGGTCTTTGCCCAATTTTAGGTCGAAACTTTCGTTAATACGTATATAACAAAACAAAAAAAAAAAGAAAATATATATAAAAATACCGACTGGCGCCATTCTGACGCTTGCGAAAGGTACGAAACGACTAATCGTTACACTTTTACAATGCTGCTACCTTTTTTTTTTCTTTCTTTTAATTTTTTTTTTTTCTTTTCTTTTCTTTTTTTTCTTGGTAACTTTTTTTATCTCGGTTGTAATACCGTGAAAGTCGTCATTTTCATATTTCGTTAAGTGTCTGTGAAAAAGTATATATAACTGTGGGTTTTGTAATCATCCAATATACTATATTACGACTGGAGAAAGATGGATAGATAGAGATAGATAAAGAGAGAGAGAGAGAGAGAGAGAGAGTGTGTGAAGGAAAGTCTCACTTCTCTAAGAAAAAAAAAAATGAGAAGGAAAGAGATATAAACAGAAAGAGAGAGAGAGAGAGAGAGAGAGAGAGAGAGAGAGAGAGAGAGAGAGAGAGAGAGAGAAGGAAAGTCTGACTTTTCTAAAAATTTCAGGTGTGATCTGCACTCCTCGTCCTTTTCTTCTTCTTCTTTTTTTCTTTTTATTTCTTTTTCTTTTTTTTTTTTTTTCTGTAGTCAGCACCGAGATGACGAAATAAAAAGTCTCGAAAAAGATTCTAATGTTAGTTCTATCCAGAAAAAAAAAAAAAAAAGAGAAACCTACTTAAACGAATATATTCAATGCTTTCTTCGTTCTTTTTTTTTTTTTTTTTCTCTAAGCCTCGGAGAAATTTTCAGATACCGTACAGTTCGTTTGTGTTTTATCTTTCTTTCTTCCTTTTTTTTTTTTCGTTTGTTTCTTTTGAAATTTTTGTAGAAATAGAAAAAAAAAGAAGAGAGAGAGAGAAAAGTTAAATCGTCGTCATTTACGATTAAGATGATCGATCAAATAAAAAAAAAAATAATAATAATAATAATGATAATAATAATAACAACGACAATAAAAGAAAACAAATATAACCAGTAAGTATATATTCAAATATATCCATGAAACGAAATAAAAAGAAAAAAGAAATCGTTACGAAATAAATAAACAAAAAGAGAGGAAAAAAAGGAAATAATTAAATAAATAAATAAATAAATAAGAACAAGGACAGGAGACAATAAACGAGATATATTTTCAATCCACTTCCATCGGTTATTCCAATTATCGTTTCGTCGTCGATATACGAGATTCCCACCCACCTCCCCCAACCGTTCATTTTCGAGTTTATCGAAAAGTTATCGGACGAGAGAGAGAGAGAGAGAGAGAATTTCCCGGGTGTGTGGTTAATAATCGGCTTTTATACCTCAGAGAATCATTCTAACTTCCGACAAGTGTGCGTGTATACATGCGAACTAATTATATTAGAATATAAATCGTCTATGGAGTTCATC
>OU427011.1:2276748-2311748 GCA_911387935.1 Dolichovespula saxonica
AAAAATAAATGTATCTAAATATTCAGTATGCATATTTTCAAAAAAAAAAAAAAAAAAATTAGTAAAAGAAAAATGAAAAATGAAAAAATTAATCGATTTTGACACAAGTTCGAAAGGATTAAATAAGTATATATATATATATATATTTATATATACACACATACACACACGCACACATATATATAAATATACATACAAAAAAAAGGACAAATAAGATTCCGTAATACCAGTTAACATTAAATTGTACAAACATAACGTAAGTTATTTTCTAAGGATGTCCATGGCAGATACATAAATAATCACATATAAGGATGATCACGGAAGAAATGATCCATAGAATACCGATCTATCCCATAAGGACGAAAGAACGTACGTACACGTAAGTACATAAACGTACACACACACGCACACACATTTGTATATATATACATATATATATATATATATATATATATATATATATATATATATTTCTATATAAACCGTAATGGTACGAGCTGCCTTCCTTGTTTAGAAGTAGACGGGGTCCCGTGAGGGATCGAAAAAGAGTTACTCAAAAATCATTTTCTCTTTGGAATTAGAAATACGAGCTCGTGTAGTGAGAACTCGTGTATCTCCTCCTTTCCTATATGGGGAGGAGAAGGGTGGAGAGGGAGATGAAGGAGGGAGGAGGTTGGTGGGTTACTCGTATCCATGGGTTTACACAGTTAGTTGTACGTTTTATAGTGAAAATTTTAACAAATCATTCGAAAGGATATAATAAATCTTCCTGTCACGATTTATCACGAATTTATCTTTTCGAAGAGAACTTTTCGTGTTTCATATGTGTGTGTGTGTGTGTAAAGTTTCACATATGATATAAATAGGATATGTTAGAAAATATATATAGAGAAAGATAGATAAATAGAGAGAGAGAGAGAGAGAGAAGATGGATGGATGGATGGATGGATGGATGGATGGATGGATGGATGAAAATGGAAGAGAAAGGAAGTTATAGATCAATGATCGATCATCGAGAAATATCGTAGAATGTTAGAAAATGTATACGTCTATTTCGCTTGTCGATACGAGAAGCTCCGATGAGAGACGTATGAGTTTTTAATAAATGTTTTTTTTTTCTTTTTTTTTTATTACTATTCGATAATGGACTTCGATGGCAAATAATATTGATTTTTAGTACGTAAAAAGAAAGAAAAAAAAAAAAAGGAAATAAAAATATTTCGATGTTCTAGACAAATGATCGATCGATCGTAAACCTTCTCCCGATGAAATAGCTTCGTTCTATCGTTTATCATTGAACGATTAAGTTTTAATGATTCTTAAATGACGGATTAATTGTAATTTATTTAAACGAACGATCGATTGTAATGTTTTTATATGAACGATTAATTGTAATGTTTTTAATAAATGATTGATTCTAATATTTTATCGATAAACGATTAATCGTAATCTTTTTAACGAACGATTAATTTTTAATATCATCGATAAACGTTTCATCGTAATGATTTCAATGAATTATCAGATATCATAAATACACACACACACACACACACACACACATCTATATATATAAATATATATTTGTAATATACATTAACATTATATATTTATAAGTAATATAAATATATATTAATAATATATATATTTATATGTATAACCTATATATATATATATATATATATATATATATATATATATATATATATATATATATAAATTTTTGTCCGTGCGTGCGCGCGAGCGCGTATGTGCCTATATATAAACTGTGAATCAGATAGAGAAGAATAACAAAACGTTTTAATATAGCGCAGTCATAAAACATTAGATTTAACCTCGTTTAGAGACTACTTTCGATTATTTTCGTTTCACAGAAGAGATCGAACGAATCTTACGAAAGGAAGATAAGAGGGGAAAGCGAAAGAAGGAAAAAAAGGTAAAAGAAAAAAAGAAAAAAAGGAAAAAAGAAAAGAAGAAGAAGAAGAAGAATGGAAAAACTCGATGATGTATATACATACGCCTGCTGCCCCCTCCCCTTCCACCCCTTCCCTGCCACCTGTCGTAAATGTTTCTACTTTGTGGGCGACCGTTAAATTCGTGTGTATTCATTTCTTGCAGAATTATCTTTCACTCATTCGTGAGATGAAAGAGCAGCAACAGCAGCAGCAACAGCAGCGTGCCGGTTCGACGTTTTTCCTCGTCAAAAACAACAAAAAAACAAGAAAAAGAGAAAGAGAAAGATGAAGAAGAAAAAAAAAGAAAAAACCTTCGAACGGACGGATATATAACGAGCTGTTATTCTCAAAACGTGTTTCATCCCAAAGGGATTTGTTTCTTCTTCGAGGGATGGAGAAGAGCCTACTGGTATCTTTTAAGACTTCTTTGAATATATGTGTGTGTGTGTGTGTGTGTGTTTGTATGTTATATATACATATGAAATATTTAAATATAATATATTAAATATCAGAATATATTTCAAATGTTTCATCGATAATTCAATGAAAATTTTAACGTAAGAATTAGATTTTATTTTTTTAATATAAATAAATAAGCGTATTATCGCATGTTTACATATACATACATATATATATATATATATATATATATATATATATATATATATATATTGAAATATTTTCATATGTATATAAACAAAATAAAGAATTTATTTAATTTTCGACGAACGGAAGTTTTCATTAGGTATTTAAGTCGAAGAGAAAGTTTATAAAACGAACATAATGCGATATATATATATATATATATATATATATATATATATATATTCGTACACACAGATATAAAAATTTATGTATGCATGTGTGATACCGAATACACTTTCCCTTTTAGCAAGCTACAAATTGCGTACTAATATTTACCGTAGAACTAATCGAATTTGGTTCGTTCGATCATTAATCTTTCGCCAAGTATATAAATTGTTTATTGGATCAATAATAATTAAACGATCATTTAACCTCTGTTTCTCTATCTCTCTCTATCTCTATCTCTATCTCTCGTAGTAAAGAATTAGAAATTATAATGAAACATAATAATAACACTACCAACGACTCAAAACAACAACAACGACGACATTAATAATAATAATAATATAATAATAATTAGATGAACTATAGATAAAATCCATATCACGGTAAAATTTAATTGGATCGATATCATTACGAGCCGTACGATCTCTCGATATATGACAATGATTAAATAATTATGACAATACGTAGATTCGTAGATTAAACGCGTTCTCTTAAAGCAAACGCGATCGTATATGTACGTACATGGAATAAAGTAGAAATGGATATATAAACGAAATAGCCTCGGGAGTATATAAAAGATCGTTTTGTCTCTACGTCCTTGCGTTATAACATACGATACTTGCTAGCAAGGTTAAGGCTATGAACATATATATACATATATATACATATATATATATATATATATATATATATATATATATATATATATATATATAATTTTAATATGCGCTATACTTTTCAATGTATCCTTAAGCGTAACGTACTGATACGAAATGCGTCTAATTAAAATCACATGGAGTAGACTAACAATGCCGTCGTTCTAATTCTAAACGTTTGAAAACAAAAACGAAAAAAAAAAAAAGAAAAAGAACACGTACGTTTTGCACTAACACGTCATAGTGTACGTGTGCGTAATTATTAAATTCGTTAGTTCGACGTCACGCGATTTCAATGAATAACGACGGTAATAATAATAATCGATATATAATTATGATATATTTACGATTCAAACGAGATAATATATACATATATATATATATATATATATATATATATATATATATATATATATATATTTAATATTTACGATTGATACAACAATATTGATCGATTAGAGAATTAAAACGAATCGAATACAATATTAACGAACGAACGAAAACGAAAGGGTATATATTAACGCGTTTAGATTCGTCCTGCGACAAAATTAATAAACAATTCGTTATAAATAATTAAAAAAAAAAAAAAATCTTTGATTGACAAACGCGTACACGCACGTGTGTGTGTGTGTGTGTGTGTGTGTGTGTGTGTGTGTGTGTGTGTGTGTGTGTGTGTGTGTGTGTGTGTGTGTGTGTGTGTGTGTGTAGAACGAGCGAATACACACGGTTTCGTGGCTTGTCAATTAAAATGGATTCGTTAATTGGCTTAAAAAGTTACGAAACGTTTGAACGGTATAGAAGTATAGATCTGGATCTATCGATCCAGTTAGCGAACTCAGTTAGAGTGTCACGTGCGCGTCCGTATCGAAAGGATAAAGGCAATTGGTCGTTTAATCTCCCACGTGAGAGAGATCCATTTATCCTTCTCTTACCCTCGATCTCTCTCTCTCTCTCTCTCTCTCTCTCTCTCTCTCTCTCTCTCTCTCTCTCTCTCTCTCTCTTTCTCTTTAGTGAGTTCATGGTTCCTGCTTTTTCCCCTACCATGTTTTTAAAGGGCACGGCTTCCGTTCGATCTTATTAACTACCCACGAGTCACTCAATGATTTATTTCAACACTACCATCGTCGTAAATAAATCATTTACACACACACACACACACACACACACATATATCCATCTCTCATTTTTTTTCTCTCATTCACTCGATTGGTAAAATAGTTTATTATTAGTTAATATATATATAATTTTTTTTATCGAAATTAAAAAGATATTTATATATATATATTCTTTTTATCTAAATTATAAAAATTTATATACATACGTATATAAATATATATATATTAATTTATATTATATTTATATAATATTATTAATAGTTCATAGATTTAGAAATAATCGTACATATGAGTTTGTTGTGATTACGCAAATTTGAAAACGATCTGACGCGAAGATCACGATCGAGAAGATCAAAGGCAATGGGATTCGAGAGCGTATATATCTTTTTTCAAAAAAATGGAAGATACATTTTCTCTCGAAAATCGAAATTAGAAAAGAAAATATTTCTATCTGTTTAATTGATTCTACTTTTTTTTTTTATAAATATATATATATAATAATTTTTTTTGATCGTACATTCGATTATACATAGAGTTTAAAATTGTCGTTCTACGGGACGATCGAGAAGATCGTTTGATTGATGATCTATATTTATTTATTTTATTTTATTTTTTTTTTTTTGTTAGATCGACGATACTTTTTGTATAATCTAAGTTTGAAAATTATCTCTATTATTTCACAGAATTATTTCAATGACATTTCGTTTGATATTATATTTGTTCATTTATGTATTATATAATTTCAATTGTGTTTTAAGAGAAGATCATACGAGAGAGACAGAGAGAGAAAGAGACAGAGATCAACGAGAAGATCAAAGGTGAGGATCGAAAAGTTCATTGAAAGAGATTTAGAGATTTATAGACAGAGAGAATTTAGTGTCTTTATTGATATTATGAAGATCCATAGAATCAAATGTACATTATATTGATCTTATTGATCTAATTGCGATTGTTATGTCTCCATCCTAAATATTTAGATCTTGCGTGTTAATTGTAAGAATGGACGAAGCGAATTTATCGTGACGATAAAATGGCAAGTGATAACGATCGATATTCGATCGTGTTAATAAAAATAACGCCGTTAGGTGACATAACAAATGTTCGTTCACGCACGAGAAACACGATATAAACGTGTATATAATATATTATTGATCAAAATAATATTGAATCACCGTTGATAAATTTTCAAATGCAAATTTGTCTCCTTGCGACGCATCGTTCCTTCGATCTTTTTGAATGTTTAAAATTAAAAATAATATTTTCCAATAACAATAATAATAACAACAACAACAACAACAAGCATAATAAATTACACGAAACATTAGACGTTCTATCTATAAAAATTATTCATTTTACAACGCACATATACATTTTGCACGTAAATTGTAAAATTTTCAAATTCGTCGTTTCCTCTTTCATTTATCCATTTATTTATTTTTTTGTCTTTTATTCCTTTTATTCTAACCTTCATTATATATTATATATTTTTATTATTATTATTATACATTATATATTATATATTTTTATTATTATTGTATATTATATATTAAATATTTTTATTATTATTATATATTATATATTATATATTTTTATTATTATTATATATTACATATTATATATTTTTTATGCTTTTATTCTAACTTTTATTTTTTACTTTCCAAACAATTTGTTTAAACAAGGGAAAATAAATATATGTATATACATATTTATATGAAAAAAAAAAGAAAAGAAAAGAAAAAAAAAAGGATAATAATAGAAATTGAAACGAACTACTTGCCGAGTACATATATTTGTATGTATGTATGTGTATGTATGTGTGTGTGTGTATATATATATATATATATATATATATATATATATATATATATATATATATATATATGTACGAGACGGAAATAAACAAGTTCGTTCCGGTGGAGAAAGCAAGAACGGCTGGTTTAGAAGGGTGAGCAAAATGGAATAACATAAACGTTTTGCCGTGGAACAAACCGCGTTCTGTCGTCGGTCACGCGCGTGACGATGCTCACGCGAATGCATTTCTAACGATTTTCAGACTCAGACGACCGCTCGCTCATCCGGAAAGAGAGTTCGAAGTAATACCTTTAATAGAAATAAAGATAGATAGATAGACAGATAGATAGAGAGAGAGATAAAGGAAAAAAATTTTTAACAAGTCATATTTAAATCATTCCGATAGATAGGCTATTTTTTCTCATTCCTCATAAGTTTCACGAACAAAAGAAAAAATATAAATAAAATAAATAAATAAAATGAATGAATGAATGAATGAATGAAAAAAAAAAACATAAATAAATAAAATGTTAGATTGGATAACGAGAAATATATTAGAAAACAAAATGTCCGAGGATTTCTAATCTGTTCGCAATCTAATCGATCTAGATTATTCGTTAATACAATTTTAATTCGTACGTTTATCTATATATATATATATATTTTTATTAATTAATTAATTAATTAATTTATTTGTTTATCAAAATTAAAATTGCATACGTGATTAACGTAATAACGTAATATATTAAAACGTGATAAAACGTGATGAGGTGAATGAAAGAAAAATTAATGGGGGGAAAAAGAATGAAATTATGAAAGAATGAAAGAAGGAAGGAGATGGATAAAAAAAAAAAAAAATAGAAAAACAAGGCACTTTCTTCCATTATTGGTCATTCTAACTCGTCCTGGCGACAGTGACACCGGTTAGAAATAGCGCATCGATAGACGTAACGCGAGCTATTTATATTACTACGTGAAACATAGTCGTGATATAACGGAGGTAATATGAACGTTCCCATCGCTAAAACTCGGCTGCAACTTAGAGAGAGAAATTTATTCGCTATATGCCTCGTTAAGAATATTATTACATAATTGTTCGTTTCTTTTTTCTTTGTTTCTTTTCTTTTTCATTATTTTTTTTTTTTATATATATCTCGTTCGATTCAACCATCGATATATATATATATATATATATATATATATATATATATATATATATATATATATATATATATATATATATATATATATATATATATATATATATAATGCATTGATCCTTTCTTCGTATTTTATGTTTGATGTTACGTATTATTAGATATTCGTATTTTTAATTTAATTCATTTATGATAGATAATAGTTAATTTTATGTATATATTAACATTGATCTTGATAATACATTGATCTTTTTATATTTTATATTTTACATTTTGTATTATTTATTATGAGATTTGTTTTTTTTTGTTTTTAATTTAATTTATTTACGATAGATATTAGTTAATTTTATGTATATATTAACATTGATCTTTTTATATTTTATATTTTATATTTAAAACTTTTTTTTTTCTCTTAAATTATTTCTTCCATAATAAACATTAATTTAATTTTCTCCCCAAGTTCGATATTATATTATTTCACACCTTACGTTATATTATTATACATCACTTTATTTATTTACTTTATCTTTCGTAATATCGTACGTATCTTTTGGTTAAAAAAGATGATTCGTTCTTTAAAACAAAAAAAAGTGGCTTAATCGCAATTATTGCGACGATCGATTAAAAATTATAAGATCATTGGTAAATAAAAATGTCCGAATGAAAATTATTATAAAATAATTTCTAATAAGATTCTAATACGATATTATTATTATCGTTGTTGTTGTCGTTGTTTGTTGTTATTTGTTTCGATATAAAAGACGAGAATAAAGAAAAAAGAAAATAAAAAAGAAGATGTCTATGGCCGATGAATTAATCAATTAAAGTACTCGACGACAGGCCAATTACCGTGTTCCCTTCTATGATAATGCATTATGATTCGTGTAACTCGAATATACGCATTACATAGATAAATGCTTATGTGTCTGTGTGTTGGTAGATACAACACAAACCACATATAACAGAGTCGGAGCAGCAGGTAAATATCTGCCTTGGGTTATAACGACTGGTTCTAAATCAATCGTCTTAAGTATATATAACGATTATTGTACGTATATATCTGTGTGTGTGTGTGTGTGTGTGTGTGTGTGTGTGTGTGTGTGTGTGTGTGTGTGTGTGTGTGTGTGTGTGTGTGTGTGTGTGTGTGTGTGTTCTATACTATCTATGGGTATTATTCAATGACACGATCAGTGATCATCCCCCTTGGTGATCTATCGATCATTATTTCCTATACAACATGATATTAAATATTATACTGTCGTACGAACTATTTTACTTCTTCTTCTTCTTCTTTCTTTTTGTTTTTGCAAATTAAATAGTGGACATTTGTTAAAAAAAAAAAAAGGAAGAAGAAGAATACTAGACTATGATAGAAAAAATAAATAAATAAATAAATAAATAATGAAAAATAAATGAATAAATAAAAGTTTCAAATGTAACGTGCTGTGTTAAAGTTAGCGTAATATTTCAAATATTAATTCATTGACACGAGATCAACGATCATCATCGAATTAGCGATCCATCGATCGTTATTAGCGATGCATAATGTTAATATATCGTTGTTATCTCGTTGGAACGAAATTCTTTGTTTCGTTTAATTCCCTCTTTGTTCCCTTAATTCTATTTTTTTCTCGAGTCGCAAAAATCACACTCATTCGACAAAAGAAATGGAATATACGAGAGCAACGTAAGAGATGGAAGGAAAGAAAAATCAAAGTAGAGAGAGAGAGAGAGAGAGAGAGAGAGGAAGAAAGAGATAAATAAATGAATGAATGAACGAATGAATAAAATAAATGAATAAAAGTTTCGAGATGTTGAATGCGTACAAACGAGCTTTGAACGAGCATAAGCTCGAGGAATATACTTAAAGTATATATAAACGGTACGTTCATATACATACATACATATATATAAGTGAATATGCATATAAATACTGCATACGATGAAGGAACGTTCGTTATCGTTATAGAAACAGTGAAAAAGAGAGAGAGATTTCGTTTAGCTCCGACGCTATATTTTTTCTTCCTCTCTTTCTGTGATATTTTTTTATTTTTTTTTTTTCATGGCTAAGCGGGCTTAAGGAAAATCCTATGGATCGGTCACAAAGCAGCTTGGCAACGATATTACCGTTGGCTGCACCGATTACCGCAACGCGTTCGTTCGTTCGTTCGTTCGTTCGTTCGTACGTTCATTCGTTCGTTCGTTCGCCTACTCGTGAACGAGCTTAAGCAGCAAAAGGGGGTACGAAGGAAAGAGAGAAAGAGAGAGAGAGAAAGAGAGAGAGAGAGAGAGAGAGAGAGAGACAAGGAATACGATTTACGAGTGCGTTCACACTCCTGTTACATATTAGGAACGACATGCACATTAACGTCTCCATGGTGTTTTCTTTCAACGAGACGCTAGTAGCCAGTACAAGTATATACGTCAACTCACGGCCATATCATTTTTTATATATATATATACATATACATACATACATACATACATACACACACACATATACGTATATTTATATATATTTTTCATCACCGTTGAACTCATTAGTATCGATACAAACACTATAAATTAAATATATAGTTCCTTTATTATAGTTCCTTTATATTCAGTAAATTATCCACGCGTTATCATTATAATTATTGTCATCGTCATCATCGTCATTATCGTCATCATCGTCATTATCGTCATCGTCGTCCTTTGTTTCGTTACGTTCACAATTAATCTTCGACGTCTATCCTCCCATTCGATTCGATACCATTCGATTCGATTCTATCGATTAAATCGATTCGTACTAAATCAAGCCCGAATAATTGTATTGATGGAGTACGAATTAATCCCTCTTACCGACTGATTACAAATCCTCTCGTAACACCCCACCTCGTTTTCTGTTCTTCCCACCCTATATATGTATATATCAATCCATCTATCTATCTATCTATCTACCCGTGCATCCCCATTGTCACGTGACCCAGGGGTTCTCTTTCCTGTTAATCTCTTTGAAGCTCTCTCTCTCTCTATCTCTCTTTCTCTCTCTTTCTCTCTCTCTCTCTCTCTTTCTCTCTCACGTGGGACGAATCGAAAAGCAACTCTCAAAGCGCGATCAGAAGAATTCCGGGTTCATTGAGATTCCCGGTAAGGCACGAACGTTCCGAGCGAGCAAAACACAGTAAACGAGAGAGACAGAGAGAGAGAGAGAGAGAGAGAGAGAGAGAGAGAGAGAGAGAGAGAGAGAGAGAGAATGAGAGAGAGAGAGAGAGAAGGATAAAGAAGAGAAGAGTTTAAAGTGCATAGTAGAAAAAAGTACATCCCGATCCGGCCACATACGGTGGACTTCTTCTTCTGAGAGAGAGAAAGAGAGAGAGAGAGAGAGAGAGAGAGAGAGAGAGAGACTCTCTCCACAATTGACTCGCGTGTATCCAATATGGCCGATAAAACCGGATCCGAGGGAGTCTAAGCTGACTTCTTGGCTGCCATGTATGTGATAGCAACGATGCCTAATGTCGTTACTCGTTACGATTTCCTTATATGTAACACCATGAGAGAAGCTTCTCTCTCTCTCTCTCTCTCTCTCTCTCTCTCTCTCTTTCTCTCTCTTTAACTCTCTGTGTCTCTCTTTCCTTCGCTGTGTTTGCACCGGCTCACATGGATCGAAGATAAACCTTCGTTTACACGTTCCCCGTCTTCCACGAGGACTCTTTAACCATCTCTCTCCTTCCTCCCCCTCCTCCTCCTCCTCCTCCTCCTCTTCTTATTCTTCTTACTCGTTTTGATTTTCTCTTTATCCTGCCTTTTCTTTTAATATTTTCATTCTCATCCGTCCGCCACTTAGACCACGATTTTCAACGAGCGATTTTCGTTAATTAGGAGGATAATAAAAAAGAAAAAACGGATCCCTCCCAAGTTCCCATCCACCCAAAAACCATTAATTAGCTTTCCAGGATATCCTTCTTTTGTTCTTTTCTTTTCATTTTTTTCCTTTGTTTTTGTTTTCTTCCTTATCCTCTCTTTGTCATCCTAGGAAACTCTAATCCCTTCCGTCAACTCGTTCACCGTTAATAAAGGGGATTATCATCTTCGATATAATTTTGCGAAAGCTTCCAACGGAGGTGGAATACTCGGGATGACCCACTTTTCAACGATCGATAAATTCTACCTACCTACGTGCGCATACGTGTATCTATTTATCTATGTATCTATTCGTCCATGTATCTATGTATCTATTTGTCCATGTGTCTATGTATCTATTTGTCCATGTATCTATGTATCTATTTGTCTATGTATCTATTTGTCTACGTATTCCATGCATTCGAATATGGACGTGCGAACGGACGGAACGTCGGGATCAGTCCTGGTGTTTATTTGTTCTCGAAACTTATTGGATCAAATCGGCGATTGGATGAAAATTAAAAAGAAAAAAGAAATAGAAAAAGAAAAGTAGAAAATATAAAAAAGAAATAGAAAATGGAAAAAAAGAAATAGAAAATAGAAAAAAAAGGATCGATCTGAAATTAAGGTCGAGTAATGGCGTTAAGTTTTTCACCGGCATCTTACGAGGTGCCATCTTTACGGCTTTCGCCGCCATATTGTAAATCGCAACATCTGATCGATGATGTACGTATCGATAATATGCGAACGTGTGCCGACGATTACGAGAGATCGACATCGTTTAAAAAAAAAAAAAAAAAAGAAAAAAGAAAGAAAGAAAGAAAAGAAAGAAATAAGTAAATAAAAAGTCAGCTCGATCATTTTTATTGCTTCCTCTGTCGGCCTCCAAATTATTTAAAAACTTATATACCGATGAATTTTTCAATTCAATTTTATAGGTTAACGATAGATTTCGTAACGTCGTTAATCATTATTATTCTTATTATTATTGAAAATCAGCTGACATCCATAATTTCAATATCGCGTAATACGTCGCAAGAAGAAATAAGAAAAACAGAAAAAAAGATCGATGAATTGTTTGAACGATATTTTTGAAAAGATAGTAAACGTATATAATATATATATATATATATATAACGGTTATCATTACACGCGATATAAGATTTTTCAAATGAGATTTAATTCTGAAACGTGACAAAAGAAGCGTGGGGCGTAAACTAGAAAGATTTCAAAATGGTCACGTACTGAGAGATAAAAGGAATACTCAAAGTGACGAAGAAGAACAAACAAAGCCAATAAACATCCTCCATGATGGCGTTGATGGTACTCTGTGATGGTAATGGTGAAGGTGGAGAGGGTGGGAAGGGGTGAGGATTGGAAGAACTGGCGGGGTGGGACGAGAAGGATATCGCTATATAGTTTCTCCGTTTCGTATGAACACTACTACACTACTACTACTACGATGGCGCGGCCTAAAAAGGAAAAGGATGTACTTGCTTATCTTCGTTCGGGTTGACTCTCGATTTTCTCAGCTTATCAAGGAGAACAAAATAAGTAAATAAATAAATAAATAAATAAATAAATAAATGGTTCAATCTTTTTTTTTTGTGATCGAAAAAATTGATAAATAAAAAATTATACCCGGTATACAGCGCCAACGAATACGGAAAAATTCGTCTCGATAATATTTTAATAATAATAATAATAATAATAATAATAATAACAATTTAATAAATGTATACTAAAGTATTTAAATCTTCAGCGTTTCAAAAATTTGTTCACGAATTTTTACGAACGACCCGGTATGTATCAGGCTGATCGAGCTTTATCATTAATAAATCTCTAATTAGTAGGTAAAAAAAAAGAAATAAATAAATAAATAAAAGAAGAACGAAACGAGTAAAAAGATGAACGAAGAAAGAACGAACGAATGAAAAAGGAAAAAAAAAGTAAAAGTAAAGAAAAGAAATACGATAGGTATCCGCAGAAATATATTATCGCGCCGTTAGTGTGTATACAACAAATTTTTCTTTTTGCTCTTTCTTTTTAAACGCGATTACGATAACGAGTCATGGTTCGTCATTCTTCTTCCTTCTTCTTGGTTGGACTGTGCGGGCTTGTCAGTGCAGAGAGTTCGTATTACGACGTTCAGAGTTTTATACAGGGTGGACCAAACGCGTTTTATCCGGTGCAACAATTATCGATAAAACTGATTCTCAGAGGAGTACCACGAGGTTTATCACAAACCGTTCGTGTATTATACAGGGTGGGTCATCGGTAGATCGTGATTTAAAAACGTGATTTTAAAGTCGAATTGTTCGACTGCAAGACCCGTTAAAAATTGTTCGGTCCCAATCTGTGTAATAATTATAATTATTATTATAATAAATGAAAAAGTATGGGTTATTATTGTTCTTTACGAACGATCTAATATAATATAGATACGAAATGATATATAAAAAATATATATATATGTAATAAATATATATTATATTATTTTTAATATATTAATATTTGCTTAAACATATATTATATTTATTAAATATATATATAATAAATATTTCCTCTCGCGAACCTCGCGTTCCTCGTCGTGTTCCAAATAATAAAGTCATTTAAACAAAGAATAAATTTACTTTTCGCTCAAAAGTAAAAGAACGTTAGTTATTACGTCGATAATAACTAGCACATATAGATATATATATATATATATATATATATATATATATATATATATCTATATGTGTATAAGTATATAAACACACACATATTTGTAATCTTATCAGATTGCTAAGTAGTTCATTGAATAGATATATAAAAACGTGTGAAAGAAACGAGGGAGGGGAAAAAATAAAGAAAAGAAAAGAAAAAAAAAAATAAAATAAACGTAATACTTCTCGAAGTCGTGCGCATTTCTTATAAAACGAAGTTGTTTTAAACTACGTACGAAAACGTGATTTTCACAAGATTATTTACAAGTATATAGCATGTCCGAGAACGCGCTAGAGAACTCGACCGTTTTATCGTTCCTTTGTACGTATATATGCGTTTGTAAATACGCGCGAGCGCGTGTTGCGTGCGTGCGTGCGTGTGTGTGTGTGTGCGTGTGTACGCTTGTGTATTTTTTTACTCTTTCCTTTTCGATCTTACATAAAAACTAACACATACACACACACACAAATACGTGTTTATGTACGTGTAACAGTCAAACTATGTTATAATAAGTCGGATACATTGGCCATTTCTTATGTTTTACTTGCTTAATTTAAAATTAAATTTAAACTAATCGAAAGAAAAAAAAATAGAGAGAGAGAGAGAGAGAGAGAGAGAGAGAGAGAGAGAGAGAGAGAGAGTAAAAAAATAATAAAATAAACGCGAAATAAATCCTTTTCTTTTTTCTTTCTATCTTTTTTTTCTTTCGAAAGAAAATCGATCGGAACGATTTTTTTCGCGTGCAAGCAAGCAACGTGACACCAATGAAATCTAAATAAATGCATAAGATCGTACTCGTAAAACGTTCTCCATATATAATACCATCCCTATGCGTTCGTCTCTACTTATAAAGTTTACGCACGTGCAAACGCAACTTTGGGAAAATCAAGTTCAACGGCGTCCATGCAATTCGAACGGAGGGAAGAGAGGATGATGGAGGAGGGAGGAGGAGGGAGGATCAGAGCCTCCCGAGAGTGGAGAAAACCAGAGACACGTTTTCGTCCATAGGACGTAACATACAACGCGATAGAACGTGATACAATAAACAAGAACAAGGCAATACAACAAAAGCAACCTGTTTCAAAGTACGAAAAAGAAAAGAGAGAGAGAGAGAGAGAGAGAGAGAGAGAGAGAGAGAAAAAGAAGAGTAACTCTTTCTATATTTCTTTCTCACTCTTTCACATAGATACATACATACATACATACATATATATATATATATATATATATATACAAATGTGTGTGTATGTGTATATATATATATGCTGTCTTGTTCAATGCTTTCACGTGTCTCTCTCTTTCTTTCTCTGACATCAGTTATGCACTATGCATATGTATATACCCTCTATGTATATACACTTTTATATATATATATATATATATATATATATATATATATATATATATATACCCTACTTCTATCCACGTAAAGTAATTTTATATTTCACCTCCTCCACCAACTGGTGGGACTGGGATTTACAAATGCAGCTGGAGCCCCGCGAGCTATAATACGCCTACGCTTTACTAAAAAACCCACGCGAAGAAAGGGAGAAAGAGAGAGAATGAGAGAGAATGAAAGAGAGAGAGAGAGAGAGAGAGAGAGAGAGAGAGAGAGAGAGAGACACATTTGAGACTGAAATCCGACGATCAGAATGCAGCTGACCAGGTTTCTCCATTTTTTTTCTTCTTCTTTTTTTTTTTACGTTTTTCTGGAATGTTCGAGAGTGAATAAAAAAGAAATGAAATGAAATGAAATAAAAAGAAGAGGATCGTAGCTTCTCTCTGGAAATATCGCCATACTTTTATTTCTTTTTTTTTTTTTTTTTTTTTTTTATTTTTTATTAGACTATACTTCGTACGCAATACGTTCGTCGCAAATCCTTTTTTATTCAAATTTTTTTCCTTTTTCATTTTTTTCCATCTCTCATTCATTTCCATCCTTGCTATCAAACAACGGCAATAAATTTCTCTCTCTCTCTCTCTCTCTCTCTCTCTCTCTCTCTCTTTTTTTATCTCTCGTCAGAATTTTTGTTCATATCATCGTATTGTACCGTTTATATCGTTCGAAAAATTCCCAAAAAAAAAAAAAAAAAAGAAAAACAAAGAAAAAAAGATAAAAAACGAACCTACTTCGTTTCGTTCCCCTCTCTTTTTATTTTTTCGATCGTTGCATCTCTCGGTTGGTTCTTTTGAAAGGTTTTATTGATCAGAACCGGGGTTGGTGTAGGACGAGGGGGTTGATGTGGGACGGATAGGAAGAAAAAGCACAATGACGCAATTTTCCTTTTCCTTTTGAAATTTATCCGTCCTTTACGTCATATCCTATCCTCGTGGTTTCCGTTTCAAAGGTGTAATGTCATCAAGGTGACCTCGGCTCGGCTCGGTTCCCGTTACGATTCCGTTTCGTTTTCTTTTGCTCGAGGAAGTTGATGCGTTCGGAGGTTTATTTCTTCGAAGGATTCGTACGAAACGAGCCTGGCTACGTGAAAAAGGAGGGAATACCGAACGGAACACACAGAGAGAGAGAGAGAGAGAAAAAAAAAAAGAGAGAGAAAAAGAGAGAGGAGAGAGGCGACGTAACGGTGTAAAAAAAAAACAAAAATGAAAAGAAAAAGAAAGGACCACACTGTCCATCTCTGTCCTCTACTGTCCTGTACTGTACTGTACTGTATGTATGTATGTGTGTGAGAAAGAAAGAGAGAGAGAGAGAGAGAGAGAGAGGAGGGGGTATACATAATTCTATAGATGACAACAAAAGGTGTACAGGCTCACATTCGATTTGTTACACAAGTAACATAAAACTTTCGTTGGACGGATGGACTCTCTTCTTCGTTCCACAGTAATTTGCCATCATGAAACCTTTTCGAAATCTTATTTTCCCATCAAGTGCCTTGAAACGTTCAAAGCGTAACATTTTACTTTGTATTCTTACTTACTCTCATTTTTTTTTTTTTTTATCGAGGTTGTACTAAAAGCTCTCTCTCTCTCTCTCCTTTTTTTCTTTTTATCTCGAATATCTAATAAAATTTCTCTCTCTCTCTCTCATAAGAATATTTCCTTTTTACTGGATAGATTCTTTGATATTTTATTCGTTTGTTTACGCTCGTTGATCCCGTAAAAATATCTCTATGAACGTTCCCATTGGATTGTAAAGATCAGCCATTTTGTTTAACACATGGCTGCTCTCTATCGCCATATTGAATTGCGAGAGAAAGATAAATATTGAAAGAGAGAGAGAGAGAGAGAGAGAGAGAGAGAGAGAGAGAGAGAGAGAGAGATATTATATACATATACATATACATATATACACAATATATACATACATATATTTATGAGATAATTAAATTCGTCGTCGTTCGAACTACGAATAAAAAAAAAAAAAATTCTTCCTCCTTCTAAATCATTTAAAAAAAAAAAAAAAAAAAAAAAAATCAAAAAAAGAAGAAGAAGAAATGGAAAATATATCACTGCAGTACGTGTTTTCACGGGTGAGAATATTGTATTAGTTAAAACAAGATGTCCGTACGTCACGTCCATTGATGATTAAGTTAGTCTTGCGAATACTGTATAAAAATCCAGACGGTGTTCGCGAGTTACTCGATTTTTCAGTTCACACCCACCCCATGTTATTACGGGGTGCCACGGGAATGCACTTCACGTGACGTGCATACGTAAAATGGAAAAAGAGATAGAGAGAGACAGAGATAGAGAGAGAGAGAGAGAGATGCTCAGATGCTTTATCTCTCTCTCTCTCTCTCTCTCTCTCTCTCTCTCTCTCTCTCTCTCTCTCTCTCTTCTTCTCTAAGCTGCATCCGGCAGAGGCAACGTTTTTTGCTGAGCACCCAGCATCCTTAAGTTCAGCACTTGTCTTCGAAGATCGTTGTGCCTTCCTTCACGAGTTTACGTCTCGGCTCTGTGTATTAATCATAATCACTTTTTCTTTGTCCTTTTCTCTCTCTCTCTCTCTCTCTCTCTCTCTCTCTCTCTATTTTTTTTTTTTTTAGAAGTTCTTCCTTTTTTTATGTCCTTTTTTTTCGTTCTCTCTCTCTCTCTCTCTCTTCTCTTTCGTCTACCGTGAAATTAAAGCGTCCGAGCAAAATTATTCATTTTTTCCCTGTATTACATTTTATTTTTTATTATTTTTTATTCGATTCGTTAATCCATCGATCGCTCGTTATTATTATTCCTTTCGTTTTACTTTTCTCTTTAATTCTTTCTTTCTTTCTACCTTTCTTTTTTGTATTTTTTTTTTTTTTATTTTATTTTATTTTATTTGATTTTAATCCGTTCTTTGCTCCGTTGAACAGGAATCGCGCGGCAGGAATTTTTTTCTTTCCTTCTTGTATTTCTTTTTCTTTTTTTTTCTTTTTTATTTGTTCGATTCGAACGAACGAACGAATCCAGGAACGAATTAATTGGCTATGCCAGCGGCATAGATCTCCCGATCTTCGCATTTGAATTTCCACCAACGTTCCCTCTCTCTCTCTCTCTCTCCCTTTGTCTCTCTCTCTCTCTCTCTCTCTCTTTCTCTCTCTCTTTCTCTCTATTCGTCAATTTTCCATTTATTTCACTGTCGAACGATCAACGATTTATACAATATCTCGTAGTAACAGACTACAATGAAAAAAAAAAAAAAAAAGAAAAAGAAAAAGAAAACCTTAACGAAATTGTCAATCCCAGAGTTTTGTAATCTTTCAATATTTTTTATTAACATTACTATTATTGTATATTTAAATTTCCTGCCTATTCGTACGCTTATTCCACTTATTCATTCCAACGAATGAGAATGATCCTATCGGCTAAATCTTTTTTCTTCTTTTTTTTTTTTTTTTTTTTTTTTTACTATACGAAAGCACATAAATCTCCCGATCGACAGATATACGCATACATACGTACGTATGCACGCATATATATATATATATATATATATATATATATATATGTATATGTATATGTATGTATATACATATGTATGATCAAAAAAAAAAAAAGAATAAAATAGAGGAAGAAAACGAAATAATAAAAAGGAAGAGAGGAATAGGAAAAATGGATGGAATCGTAGAGAGCATGTTGAAGATAATTTTGAGATAAGGGAAGGAAGGATATACCAGCCTTAATGCCGCTTTCACGTTACACACGAATCGTGTCTCCGCAGAGAGAAAGAAGAATCGAAGAAGGTGAGATAGATAAAGAAAGAATACGAAACGAATCGAATCCTACATTTATACCCCATATATATATATATATATATACATGTATAAATATATCAAATATATTTGTTTAGTAAAAAGGAACTCGCGCGAGCGTTTTCTCTTTTATGGCGTGAAATACGCCACTATATCGTTCCACGTATATCTTATTTGATCTTATTTACTACATACTTATTGTTACATATACAACCTATATATATATATATATATGTGTGTGTGTATACATAAACATAGAGGTTTTCAGTTTCGATCTTTACAAAAAAAAAAAAAAAAAAAAAGAAAAGAAAAAGAAAAAGAGAGAAAAAAAAAGTGTAAAAGGAAAGTTCATCGTCGACCTAATGGAACATATATCATTTATAAAGCTCTCGTTAATTTCGGTTCATAAATAAATTCTTCAAATCGTCCCCGAACGACCGCCATCGAAAGTGCCTGCTAAGTCGGATCTTATAAATAATCAAAATGGCGCTCAACGATGGCGCCATATCGCCCCGATACAAGAAGAATAAGAAAAAGAAATGCATACATATACATAACTCGCAAAGTAGTTTCTCATTTCACTTTAGAAGCACGAGTTGGTAAAACCGTTAGAGGGGCGGACGAGGGGTGGGAGGGTGAGAGGGAGGGAGGGAGGGAGGGGGTGGGAAACATTATCGATCGTGCCTTAGATATATCCGTTATTTCGTAGAACAATTCTTTTCGTTGTTATCGCCTCGAGATTAATTAGTTTTATTCGTTTTGTTCGATACATTTTTGTAATTCGAACATTTTTTACTCGCCCGAATGGAAAATTATACGCGCGATAATTTTTTTTTTTTTTTTTTTTATAGAAGCAATATCATTATTATCATCATCATCGGTATTATTATTATTATTATTATTATTATTATTATTATTTTTGTTATTGTTATAGTTGCAGAACCGTAATTATTATCATTATTATAACTTAATTTTTTTAATTCAATGTACTCTCGTCGGAATGTAAATTATTAGCGCGATCCTAATTTTTTTTTTTTTTTTCTACAAATAATATCATTATCATTATCATTATTATTATTATTATTTTTGCTATCGTTATAGTCGTAACGCCGTAATAATTGTCATTATCATCGCTCGATCGTGACAATTATAGTAAAACGTAGTCGAAATGTATTATTCGAAAAAAATGTGATAAGAGGTTCGCGAAAGAAGCTAACGTCGACGACGGCGAGAGGCGAAGGTGAGAAAAAATTTCAGGAAGAGCGAAGAAGATGGAAAGAAGGAAGGGTTTTGCGAGGTTAGGTTCGATAATCTTGTCGGCGACGCTCGATCATAATTTATTCTCTTAGGGTGTCCGGAGGATGGAGAGAGGCAGCAAGCAAGCAGCACCTGTAAGACCGTCGTCGGCGAATAGGACGAGAAAGAAAGAAAGAAAGAAAGAAAGAAAGAAAGAAAGAAAGAAAGAAAAGGACTTTGCCGTCTTCCACCTCCACCTCCACCACCTCCACCTCCACCTCCTCATCCTCATCCTCCTCGTCGTCTACGACTTCGACGACGTCGTCTTAGTCGACGTTTAACTCAACGTGCCATCACGGCGCTAGGAGGCATAAATGCGTACACGTAAATCCCTACGTAGATCACCTACACGAGGAGGATCATTAGTGTTTGATCGTTCTTTCACACATCCTCCGATACTCGTGCTAAGCATTCTCTATCAGCTTAAAGACTACACGCACGGATATATACTATGCTATAGCTATGCTGTTCTATGCTATGCTATGCTATGCTGTTCTATGCTATGCTATGCTATGCACTTGTTGTCGGTGCTATTTGAGCTATTCCTAATCTCAAGTTTCTCTTAACTTAGTTACTATACTCGCAAATCGCACAAATTCTTCGTGCCAATAGTATATTCTTTTATGCTTCTTTTTTTTTTTTTTTTATTTATATATATATATATATATTTTTTTTTTTTTTTTTTTTAATCGAATTAAACTTCGTATACGACTAAGTGCCGAAGAAAATAAAAGAGCGAGTAAGAGATAGAAATAGAGGGATAGAGAAAATTAATGAATTGTTAACGGAACATTGTTAAAAAAAAAAAAAAAAAAGATCGTTTTAACGATCGTTTAAGAAAGTCTCGAGAGGAGACGAGAAAAAAGAAAAAGAAAGGGAAAAAAAAAATAGAAAACAACTCCGAGAGCGTATTTATAATTTTTCTGGTTAGAATTTCCAAACAAACTTCTTTTCCCGGTATAAAACTAACCATATTTAATTATTTCTACTGATTTTTTAATCGTCGTCGTCGTCGTCGTCGTCGTCGTTGACTTGGAAGTCGTCCTCCTCCTCCTCCTCCTCCTTCTCGACACTCTTTTGAAGAAACACCGCGTAAAAAGGAAAAAAAGACGAGCCGGCAAACTCTTTACGGGTAAAAAGACCCGCGCGCGCGCGCGCGCGTAATTTCCCCATCGCCGACCATTTTTTTTTCCTTACCTCCCCTCTCCGCGCCCCTCTTTTTTTTTATTTCTTTCGCTTCCTTTGTAGATCCCGAAGAATGAAAAGAACTAAAGTATATTTTGAATAAAGCTAGTAGGATACATACGTTTCGTTTCATTCCGTTTCGTTTCGTTTCTTCCTGGCAAGTTTGTTGTCCCAACGAGAAAGGTTTTTCTTTCGCGGATACGTGAAATATTTAAAAACGAAAAACGATAAAAAAGTAAAAATGAAGGAGAAAGAAAAAGATTTAAAAAAAAAAAAAAAAATAACGACGGGAAAAAATTACGAAGAAGAAGCAAAGATCGGTTTGAAGTCTTATAAATATTGTTTTAAGAAAATTCTTTAAATTCATTGTTATTAATGAACGTTTTCAAATGGGAAATGCGATGCGTTATGTAATAAACTTTATCTTTATCTCTTTCTCTTTCTATTTATCTCTCTCTCTCTCTCTCTCTCTCTCTCTCTTAGTGACGCGCGCGTTGCGAAGATACTTGAAAGATCTTTTAAGACGTGCTCATCGAGCGTGTAACACGTGGCAAGCAGAGAAACGAAGAGGCTGTTGTTTTAAATGCATGTCCACCGAGAGATTGAAGAGAATTTTTAAAATGGGATATAAAAATTTTTGTTTAATTCGTTCCACGACCGATCCTCTCTTGAATTTTGCTTTTTCTCTCTCTTTTATTTATTTATTTATTTATTTTTTTTTTCCTTTAATCTCTTTCACGTTCACAAATATTTGTAACTTCGTATATTTCCTTCCGTTTTCTTTGTTCTTCGAGTTTTTTTATTTTTTTTTTTTTTTATTTTTTAACGATTATAAGAAGAAGAAAAAAAGAATTAATCCCAACACAAAATTCCTTTAGGATCGTTCCAAATTGTTATTCACATTTATTCACGAAATTTATTATATTTCAATCGATCGACGTTACATTTAATATTTTATATTCGATTTATTGATATTAATATTACGTTTAATTATTATTATTATTATTATTATTATTAATATAACATTGTATCGATTTATATCAATGAAAATTATTACAATGACGCATCGATAGACATCGTACGAAAAGATCGAATTCATTTCTCGATCGATTCATCGAACGATTGAATCTTAAATTTTCTATTTAAATCTTTTTTTTTCTTTCTTTCTTTTAAATTAAACGTATAAGACGCCGATCGGTTTCGTAATTAATTCCAATGACGTCGTCATTCAATACCTTACACGTGATAATAATAATCGTATTCATTATAATCATTAATGCAAACATAATAATGATCATATTTATTACGCGTGTATATCGATATCGATAAGTTTTATTCTAATTAAAAAAAAATAAATAAATAAATTCATACTCACAACCAAGTAAGATAATTCAATTCGTTTTAATTATTAATCAATCACTACTACTTAGACTAACTCTAAACTCGTCACTCATTCCATTTTCTACGATACGTTAATATCAATTCGTTCGCAATTATTCTAATAACATATTCATGACTTTTACGTACGTGTACGATAATTGAATTCATTTTAATTATTCATCGATCGATATCTTAATTATCATTCCTGTTTCTTTTATATATATGCATATATAAAGAATTACAGATATCAATTCTTGTTTATTTTATTTTATTTTTTTTTTTATTTTTAGAATTATTCTAATAATCCATTGACAACTTTTATCACGTGATATAATTCTCATGTATTTTAATTACTCATTAATATTCCATTTCTAAAATACAATAATAATTATTACGATTATTTTTATTATCATTACTAATATTGTTATTTTTTTCTTAACATTTCAAGTAACGAAACGTAATAGTAAGCGGGGAAGATTCGTCCTTGGTAAAATATGAAAATAATCTACGTAAAGTGCACGGGAAACATTATGTACGTATTTCTAACGCGCGATACGCGAAAACCAATACCTAGAAACACGCTTTACGTACCATTTGCAAGAGATAAGCCGGTTGGAACGTTTTTTTTTTTCTTTTTTCATTTTTTTTTTTTTTTTTTCAGAACGAGTCAAGGAAGTGTTCTTTGACGATTATCGTAAAAAAAAAAGAAAAGAAAAGAAAATTTTTTCTTGAAAACAATTCAAAGTCAATGTCAGGCCCCGTTACGTGGAAAACGTATTATTCATATATCCAAAAAAAAAAAAAAAAATCCAATCACCCTGAACTCATTTTATTTTAAATTTGATGAAGAGAAAATAAGATAAAACAAATAGAAAAAAAAAAAAAGACTGAAAAGGGAAAAAGAAGAAAAAAGAAAAGATGAAATAAATAAGCGAAAAAAAGACAAGAATGTTGAAAAAAAAAGAAGCAAAAAATGATTGACATAACGTAATTAAACATACCAAAGAAATCCTCCCAGCTGACAGATCCATCTGAGTCAATAGCATTCGAGCTGGCACCTTCGGCATCGGCCTCCGAGCAATCCATTTTCTTTTCCGATAATCTCTCTTTTAATTCACTCTCTTCCCTCTTCAATATAATTAATTAATTAATTAACTAAATAACCAATCAATTCTTCCTTTCTTTCTTTCCTCCTTTCTTCCTCTTTTTTTCTTCCTCTCGTTCGTTCGTTCCTTCGTTTCTTCGTTCATTAATTCTCGACAAACAATTATAATCCCCCAGGTCGCTTTGCGAAATCCTTTCAAGAGTTCCTCTTTCCTCTTTTTTTCTTTCTTTTCTTCTTTTAATATCTATTTTTATTGTTCTCTTCTTCTCGAATACAACAAACACAAACTAGCGTGCGTCGATCGTCCGTTGATTAAAAATATAACCACTCTCTCTCTTCTGCGATTCGATGGAAAAACCAATTTGAAAAATAAAAATTAATACATATATATATATATATATATATATATATATATATATATATATACATGTACACAAACGCAAAAATACACTCCCACGCACACACGTTATTACATATCCATACATATTACATATATATATGTATGTATACGCATAAAAAAATAAAACATGCATAAATGTCGATCAAAGGACGACGGGAAAAAAGAGGAATAAAAAATACAAAAAGCCAAAAAAAGAAAAAAGAAATGAAAAACAAAAAATAGAGAATAAAAAGGACAAGTGAGACCGGAGGACAATGGAGAATATAAATAATAATAATAATAATAATAATAACAATAATAGTAATAATAATAATAATAATAATAATAAAAATAATAATAATAATAATAATAACGATTATAATAATAATAATAATAATAATAAAAATGCGAAGGAGGAAAATGATGGAAGAGAGAATAAAAGAGAAAGACGAAAACGAAAAGTGAAGAATATCTCTATGAGAACGCCGGGTCGTGCATCATGCACTCTCGCGCTCGCGCGCGCGCACGAGGGCGGACGGTGTCACACGAATGGACGACTGCTGCTGAAAGCAGCCTGAAAAAGACTTTAGCTAGCTAAGACTAGCTAGCTAAGACTAGCTAGCTATGACTAGCTAGATAGTTTAGCTTAGCTAACCTCTCTTCCTCTCTCTATCTCTCTCTCTCTCTCTCTCTCTCTCTCTCTCTCTCTCTCTCTCTCTCTCTCTCTCTCTCTCTCTCTCTCTCTCTCTCTCTCTCTCTCTTTATTTCAATCTTTCTCTCTTACTCTCTCTCTCTCTCTCTCTCTCTCTCTCTCTCTCTCTCTCTCTCTCTCTCTCTCTCTCTCTCTATGTCCCGTTCTGTCTCTTTCTCTTTAATTTTAAATCTTACGAGTATGAGTACGAGAGAGACGGATATACATAGAGCTTCTTCTATCTTTTTCTCTTTCTATCTTTCTATATTTCTATATTTCTATCTTCCTCTTCTTCACTAGTCTTCTCTTTCTAACAGTAACTTCGAATGTATATGAGAGAGAGAGAGAGAGAGAAAAACGAATAATAAAACTTTTCATTCTCCATCCTTGGATCACACTTTTGTATCACTCTCATCATCATCATTATCATCATCATTATCATCATCTTCTACTCTAGTCGTAATAACTACGATCGTCTACGCGTCTACATAGATTTAAAGAAAGAAAGAACAAAGAGAGAGAGAAAGAGAGATAGAAAGAGTAAAGTATCAAAAATCATAAGAGTATCATATTAGTATCGTAAAGAGAAATGATCCGAAAAGAAAAAAATTATAAGAAAAAGAAAAAGAAATTTTCTCTCGATCTACCATCCAATATTCATCCTTCTTGTTCCTCTTCCTCTTTAATCGAACTCTTTATGTCTCTCTCTCTCTCTCTCTCTCTCTCTCTCTTTCTCTCTCTCTCTCTCACTCTATTTATCTATCTCATCCATCCATATCTACCTCTCTATCTTCCTCCAATTCACAAAGTTCCCCGCCCCCTCCCCCTAACACCCCGGCAAGTGCGTGCGATAGAGAAGAAATGATTGTTACGAGAAATCGTAGGAATGAAGTAGTGTAATAGTAGTAGTAGTAGTAGTAGTAGTAGTAGTAGTGTGTGTGTGTGTGTATTAACGCGGATGATACAACGCGCGTGCGCGAGACAAGATAGAAAGAGAGAAAGAGAAAGAGAGAGAGAGAAAATAGATAAGCGCGAATCTATTTCCCTCTCTTTCCATCTATCTCAATCTCTATCTCTATCTCTATCTCTCCTCTATCTTCGTTTATTCGAATCGTCCTTTTCTCCTTCTCGTTTATCCATCACTTCTTCCTCTTCTTTTTTCCTCTTCCTCTTCTTATTTATTCTTCTTCTTCTTATTATTATTATTACTATTATTATTATTATTGTTTTTAATTTTGTTATTATTATTATTATTACTGTTTTTATTAATATTATTATTTGTAATTTTGTTATTATTACTATTATTATTATTATTATTATTATTATTATTATTTAGAGGTAGATCACAAATGGGACTGATGCAGTTGCAGGGAGGGCGCCCCGTCCGAGGAGGAGCCGCATTCCCTCGGCGCCGAGTTCGCGAGACGGACTGAGGGGCCCTCGGCGAGTACGAAAGGCACGAACCCGCGGAATCGCCACACGCGCTCTCTAACTTCGTGCATGCATGCGTGCGTACATAACCTCTCTCTTTCTCTTTCTCTTTCTCTTTCTCTTTCTCTTTCTCTTTCTCTCCATCTCTTTCACTCTTTCACTCTTTCTCCTTCCCTCTTTCTCTTGTACATTATCTTTCTCTTTCCTTCTTTCTCTTATTCGTTATCTTTCTCCTTCCTTCTTTCCCTTATACGTACTCTCTTTCTTTCTATCTATCTATCTTTCTTTCTTTCTCTTTCTATCAATCTATCTCTCTGTCTCTCTCTCTCTCTCTTTCTCTTTCAGTCTGTCCCACGCCTTCTATATGTCTCTCTGCGCAACGTCGTCGTCGTATTTAAGCCGGCTCAATGCACCGACTGTCCTCGCCCGCTCAAGAGAGAGGGAGAAAGAGAGAGAGAGAGATAGAGAGAGAAAGAGAGAGAGAGAGATAGAGAGAGAAAGAGAGAGAGAGAGAGAGAGAACACCCTGGGCAATGTGGATCGCGTTTAAGCGTTCCGATAAGCTCTTACTAACTCTTTTCAAAAAGAATAAGAGAGCGTGTGTTAAAGAGAGAGATAGAGACAGATAGATAGATAGATAGAGAGAGAGAGAGAGAGAGAGAGGAGATGAGAATTTTGTTATACCCGGTACTTTTTAATCTCGAGAGAGTATACTACCACCGTTGAAGAATTTTTCACTCGTTCCCTTTTCGTCCTCCCACCCCACCTAACCTCTGCCCCATCACAATAACACCACCATCACCACACCATCACCATCATCTTCTTTCACTAGAACGAACAACCCGTCTCACCATTCAACCGTTCCTTCTTTTTTTTCTTCTCTCTCTCCCTCTCTTTTCTTTTTATTATTTTTCTTCTTCGTCTTCGTTTTCGTCGTCTTCTAAATCCACTCTTGATCGAAAATCCCCCCATCCAATCGAAGGGGATAAAAGGAACACTCAATTGTATTATCTCGTTCGATTAATTTCTACGATTTTTTTCTTCGAAGAAAAAAGAGAGAGAGAGAGAGAGCGAGATAGAGAAAAGAAAAGAAAAGTATACGAAAGAGATAAATCCACGAATCGTATATATATATATTATATATTAAATATATATATTATCGCTCTACTATCTTAAATCGCGATGATCGTACGCCATGACGGTTTGTAATCATCGATATGATACACCTCGCCCGCGAAAACTCGTTTCATTGCGATTAATATCGAACCTACTTATTGTTTTATTATCGATTTTATTCAAGATGGACGACGCATACAAACGAACGAACGAACGACGAACACGTTCGTTATATCGATCGTACGTGATTTAATAACGTTGGAAGGTAAATACATGGGTATTGTCAAAGATGAAATTTGTAAAGAGAGAAAGAGTGAGAGAGAAAAAGACAATTAGACACCATTAACCACAAATTTTATCCAAGCCGATCTATCTAACACATGTGCACTTAGGTATCGGATCGTCGAGAATGAAATGCGTAGAAAAAAAAAATAAAAAAAGAGAAAGAGAGAGAGACAATTAGGCATCGTTGATTACAAATTGTATCCTTGCCGATCCATCTAACACAAGAACACTTTGGATACACGCATTTTTATACGTTCAATATCGTACCAATTTGATTAATACACATTCGTCGTTTATCGTTTTCTTTCATTCCGCTACTTCATCTTCCTCCTCCTCCTCCTCCTTTTCGGTGTTAATCCGTTCTTCCGAGAAAAAAGAAAAGAAAAAATAA
Source organism: Dolichovespula saxonica (assembly GCA_911387935.1). NCBI lineage: Eukaryota > Metazoa > Arthropoda > Insecta > Hymenoptera > Vespidae > Dolichovespula > Dolichovespula saxonica. Next base: position 2,305,265 of record OU427011.1, read on the forward strand.
AAGAAGAGAAGGAAGAAGAAGAAGAAGAAGAGGAAGAAGACATATTTCGTATGTATAAATTCGTAAGGTACTAGAGACAACAACGTGTCCGGCGTGAAAGCAGCCTTACATTCTTCTTCTTCTTCTTCTTCTTCTTCTTCGGATATCCCACCCTCTCTCAGAACACGAAGAAGCGTTTATTTTTTCGGTACGCGCCATGCATCGGCACAACGTACGCGTACACACATCCCTCTTTTTTTCTCACACACACACACACACACACACATATTCACTCGTGTATACGCGAGATACACACGTACATCTGTGTATACGTATATATAAATATATACACGAAGAGAGACGTACACATACTTGTATGCATATTAGGGACCCCGTGTGTATAATACGTCGACGGAATCGCGTCGTTCTATTATTAGACGGGCGCAATGCCGCCACTGCCGTCGTCGTCGTCTTCGTCGTTTCATCCCACGAACAGGATGAATGGGAAGGGACGGTTTCTGAATATCAGGACGTTAGCCCTTTTACATACCGTATAAGATCTTCTTCTTTCCACCTCCACCCTCTCTCACCGTCGCCATCATCGTCACCATCATCGCCATCGTCATCTCCATCGTTCGTCGTCTTCGTTATCTTCATCTTCATCTTCGTCTTCGTCTTCGTCGTACTCCTCGACGATCTTTTTTTTTCCCTTCCTTTCTCCCGTTTTTCGTAAAACTTTTCACGTTCCTCTTCCCACCGCGAGAATTTATTATTCCAAGAGTACCGGAGTATCCCCCGCCATTTTTAGACAGGGCCAACGTGATATAACGCTAATGAAATCTTATGTCTTTCATTTTGTTCCTTTCTCATTATTTCTCCTTTCTTCCTTCCTTCCTTTCCTTCCTTTCCTTCCTTTCCTTCCTTTCTTTGTCCTTAAGTAGAAAACAAATCACGTTTACGCGTCAACGCGCAAACGTAATTCTTCTTACTCGCTCGCATCTCTTTTATAAGCGTTCGCGCGTACCTTGTCCGACTATTTTTTTTTTCTTCTTTTTTACGGAATACAGAAAAAATCCGACGACGTTCCAACTGCGTATCGCGTGTCGTTACTCTTTTCTTTTTCGTTCTTTTTCTTTGTCGATTAATAATTGATCGATCTTTCTTTTTTACTTTTTCGATTATATCATTAAGAATTTTCGACGGAGATTAGAAAAAAACGCGTCCGATCGTAGTGGTTAAATCGAGTCGGGAATTACGATTCGTTCGCCACGACTGATTTTCGATCAACGGTTTTTTTTGTTTCTGTCGTTGTCACTCTTTCTATTCTTTTTTTCCTTTTCTTTTTCGATGCGAAGAGTCGTTTCTCGCGAGAACGTTCGAGAGATATCGCTCGGCATTATTACCGACCGATACGACGTAGAATAGATGTCGCTGTTTGATGGTCGGCCAACGTTCGTTTCGTATTTCTATGAAAAATTCGATTGTTTTATTGCTGTTCTTGTTCTTCTTACTTCTCTTGATTTTCAATTCGATCGATCTTCAAACGTTACTTCTATTCGTTTGTCCCTAAATATTTTTTTGCATATGTATACACACACACATACGTATACATATAATATATTAACATATATATAATATATTATATAATAATATATTAAAATAACGCGTAACAATGGTCAGTAATTATTGTCATGTTATTTTTTATTTTATTTTACTTCTCCTTATACCGTCAGATGTCGTGGTGCGTTATAAGTCAAGATGGTAAGTTGTTAATCAACGGCGATTTTTCTTGTGAAATATGAGTTAAGAGACGATAGTGTTGGTGGGTTGGGCTTTCGAAATCGTTCGTTGTTTGTCCAGTTTGCTTTTGAGATATCACTTGTTGTCAGAGCTAACAATTGTGACCCGTATTAAAGAAGAAAGGAAAGAAAAAGAAAAAAAAGAAAACAATAGTATTGTACTCGTGCGCAGAATAAAAGCACGGTACTTGCATTTCGTACTATATACGATTAATCGGGACGTTTTATACGTGTCCATTAAAATCGTTATTTATTTATATCGAATTCTCTCCGTGCTTTGCCAGTGCGCAGACATGGCCTACTTTGTATGTCGCTCCTCGAAAATTGGTAAGTTGAATCAATTGTTTCGTTGTCAATATCATTTGTTTCTCTCTCTCTCTATCTCTTTTGTCAATGAAATTGTTATACGATCGAAAAAAAAAAGAGAAGAAAAAGGAATAAAAGAAAAAGAACAAAGAATGACCTATATATGTAATATGGATAAATTAATGTATCCCATATAACGTATCGGTCATATTTATTTTGTCAATATTCGTTGTAAATTTGGTAAATATTTTTACAAAGAAATATATTTCTATATATTTCTATATATATGAACTATAATATATTTCTATATATTTCTATATGTATGAACGAAGCTCGCATTAATATAGCATATAATTCTTGTGTTTTATAAAACGACGAGATCGAAAAGTAATATAAAAGAACATTGGACTTTGATCTGCGTCGATTACTATGTAGGATTCGTTGAGATCGATCGATATTTAACTTATCGCATGTCATTTTTGTGCCCTCCTGTTAAATGTACCTCTTACGCAACTAATCAATTATAATTTTTTATTAGTTAACGTGGTATATATATGTGTGTGTGTGTGCATGTGCATGTGTATATATTAATATCATTTTATCGTTGAAATTTTTCAAGAAATCAGAAAAATTTCTGTCTATCTCGCAGAGGTTAACTTCGTTATCGTGCCAGTTTGCTATAGACAACATTATCACCGCCATTTAGGTTTTTCGACCAATGAAAAGGCTAAGTAGACAATATGGCGACGATACATTGTCTTCAGATTGGTTGTTGCGAACATGGCGTCTTAAGTGCAATCGAGGAAATATCTACGCGCGACTTATGATTCATAAATATCTGATTCTCTTTTTCTTTTTTCTTCATTTCTTCCTTTTTTTTTCTTTTGGAGTACGATTATATTATTGATATTCTTTTTTTTTTTCTTACATATATGTACGATCGTGCGGGGCGTACATATAATTGCGATGATGTGATTTGTTTCTTTGGTTTTTGTTTTTTTTTTGGTAGCGCAGCAGAGATTACAACAGATTTTCTTCAATCGTGCCTATTCCGATGCCAAATATCCAAAGATCACAACCCATTACACCGTAGTACCAAGGGAAAAAGATTCAAGATGGAAAGGTTCTTGGATTATTTTGAAATTATAGTGATCTACGTACATCGATTGTGTTATCGCAGAAAGGATATATACATATATGTATATACAGATATGTGACAAACGTTTGCTTATCTTTTAGACGTGAATATGGAGAGATTCGTTGATGAGACTGATATATTAATCGTTGGCGGAGGACCGGCAGGATTATCGGCTGCCATACAAGCTCGAAGATTAGCCGATAAGCACGGAAAAGAGCTTAGGGTTACTCTAGTGGAAAAGTCTGCCACTGTAGGAGGACATATCCTTAGCGGTGCTTGTTTGGATCCGATAGCTTTGATCGAATTATTTCCAAATTGGAAGGAATTAGGTGCTCCATTGCATACACCTGTTACGTCCGATAAATTTGCTTTTCTCACTGAAAAGGGAAGGATATCGATACCCATTTTAAAGGGTATGCCCATGTATAATCATGGAAATTACATAGTTAGGTAAAGTAAACTTTACGTTAGTACGTTAGAGAATCTAATGATTCTCTCGTCTACCTTAAATAGTTTGTAAAAAAAAAAAAAAAAACAAAAAAAAAAAAAATTAGCTTTGCCTTCACACAGATTAGGCCACTTTGTATCGTGGCTAGGAGAACAAGCCGAGGCCGCGGGAGTGGAGATATATCCAGGTTACGCGGGCTCAGAAATATTATATCACGAGGATGGTTCTGTTAAAGGAGTAGCGACGAACGACGTTGGAATTGCCAAAGATGGTTCACCCAAGGAGACCTTCGAGAGAGGTATGGAGTTACACGCTAAGTGTACGATCTTCGCAGAGGGTTGTCACGGTCATCTCACCAAACAACTATCCAAGAAATTAAATCTAAGGGAAAATTGCGAACCACAAAGCTACGGTATCGGATTGAAAGAAGTGCGTACCTGAATTTTATCTATCGCAATGATTATCGCAATGCGTGTAACCTCCCTGAGTTCCAATAATCATCGTTCAGATATGGGAGATCGATCCCGACAAACACAAACCCGGGACGGTAGAACACACGGTTGGTTGGCCGTTGAATAAAAATACTTACGGTGGTTCATTTTTGTATCATCTCAACGAGGAAACGCCGCTTGTCGCCGTAGGCTTCGTAGTTGGATTGGATTATTCTAACCCTTATTTGCATCCGTTCAAAGAATTTCAAAGATTCAAACAACATCCCAGTGTTAGGCCGACTTTCGAAGGAGGAAAGAGGTTATATATATCGAGTATACTTACAAATATATATATATATATATATGTATTTGTGTATATGTCAAAGCATTCTTTTCTTTTTTTTTTTTTTTTTGTACAAATATCAGTTTTCTTATTTAATCCTCTCTCTATGTACGAAAAAAATAGGATAGCTTACGGTGCGAGAGCTTTGGTGGAAGGAGGATATCAATCTATTCCGAAGCTTCAATTTCCCGGAGGTTGTCTCGTGGGATGTACGGCTGGTTTTTTAAACGTTCCCAAAATTAAAGGTACTCACAACGCCATGAAGAGCGGTATGTTGGCCGCTGAGAGTGCCTTCGAAGCGATCGTAGAAGCCGAAACAAATCCATCATTGACGAAAGGTCTCGAACCTAAAACTTATTCCGACAAGATAAGAAATAGCTGGATATACGAGGAATTGAAGGCCGTTAGAAACATGAGACCGAGCTTTCACACGAATCTCGGTCTTTACGGTGGTATGATTTATTCAGGATTTTCCATGTTGATTGGTGGTAGAGAACCTTGGACGTTCTCTCACGGAGGTATTAGATTGTTAATTTTAATATAACAATGTATTGTTATTATTATTATTATTATTAGTTCGTTTTTTTTCTTCTTCTTTATTTAGGGCCCGATTATTCGAAATTAAAGCCAGCATCCGAGTGTACACCGATCGAATATCCTAAACCTGATAACGAGGTATCCTTCGATTTATTATCGTCGGTCGCACTTACCGGAACCAATCACGAGGCGGATCAACCGGCTCATTTGACGCTCTCAGACGACACAGTACCTGTGAAGACAAATTTAACCGTCTACGATGGCCCCGAAGGTCGATTTTGTCCCGCTGGTAAGTAAACGAGTTATCTATCTACTCTCTCGTGTCTTGTCATAACGAACTAACCTATTATTAACTTTATTAGGATCGAGTCGACCCTATATATATACATAAATATATATATATATATATATATATATATATTTATATTTATTTATTTATTTACCTTTACTCCGTTAGAATATAAGAAATAAAAAGAGATCTTACGAGAAACGAATCGTATCGTGTCGTTTGACGCGTACGACGAAAATATCCCCATGGTGTACGTCGATCGATTACACCCTTACACCCCCCCAAACCCTAAAACTAAATTTACCCCCGTCGAGTACTATTATATATTCGCGCGTATTATATACTCTACGATGAAATCCGCATTGCGGCTATCTTGATTCGCAGCCGATATATTGCGTAATATTCTCATTCTCCACGCACAATGTCGCTATTTTCTGTTATTACTAATCCAGGGACGTACGTACGGTACGAATAACGTTTATTCCAACGTAAATATAAACACACGCACACATACACTCAAGTACAAACAAGCGCGCGCACACGCACGCAAGTACAAACAAACAAACACACACACACACACACACACGAACACATGCGTGTATTTCTAAGTTGATGAATACGTATGTAAAGTAATTTCAATATTCAAATTCGTCGAATAATTTTTTTCACTGATTCGTTATAAACTTTTCCAATTATATGTGCGCGTGTGTGTATGTGTGTGTGTGTGTGTTACTATATATATATATATTTGTAGAATTAGAATGAAATTCTGATTTCTTTAATATATTTTCCATCGTAATTCTGATGTAAAATATAATTAGTATAATTCTTAAACAGAATCATAAATTAGTATAATTTTTAATCAGAATTTATATATATATATATATATTCTGTTTGAGAATTATACTGATTTATAATTCTATTTAAAAATTATACTAATTGATAATTCTATTTAAGAATTATACTAATTAACAATTCTATTTAAGAATTATCTCAATCTCTCTCTTTTATTTTTTTTTTTTTTTTTTACTTTTAAATTCTCTTCCTATTCTCTATAATTAACACTTTAATACTTCGCTCTCTCTATCTCTGTCTCTCATTATCTCTCTCTATCCTTTTATCTCTTTCTCTTTGTCGTTTATCTCTCTGTTAACGGGTCCAAATTAATTACAAATTTAAACTCGAAAACGTTTAATACGATTGTTAGAGAGAAC
>OU427011.1:2316748-2331748 GCA_911387935.1 Dolichovespula saxonica
AAAGTAAAAAAAAAAAAAAAAAAAAATATATATAAAACGGAGAGAAACGAGAAAAGTAATGGAAAAATTCTTCTATGTTTCACGAAGGACATTTTTTAGTCGCGTTTCAGTATTCGCAGAGTGACAGACGTAAGAGTATGAGAAAGGGAAAAAATTAGAACGAACAGAAAAGAAAAAAAATTAGAAGAGGAAGAGAAAAGGGAAAAGGAAACGTAATATAATATCGTGACAACGATGTTAAATGAAAATTCTATAAGCGCCCCGATAGAATTTGGTTTACGTTTGATCGGTCTATGGCCGAATTATACTTACGCGATACTTCATAGATTATTATGGACGATAACGATGATATTTGTACTTATTTTCGAGTACGTTTACGTGCTTATGCATATCAAAACCGACGAGCTGCCCGATCTCATGGATTCGTTGACTATCACGTTGTCCAATAGCCTTTTGTTTGTTAAACTTATCATACTTTGGTTCAACGACAGGTTAGTTCTTTTTTTATTGATGTTATTCACATTTTTTTATATATATTTTTTTTTCCATTAAATTTCTTTTGAAAGGGGAAACTGTATTGTGCGACCAGTTTAGTATCTCTCTTTTATTTTTTGACGACTGTATATTTTTATTTTTATTTATTTTCTGTCAGAGAGTATCGAAATGTTTTTTGGAATAAATTCTCGATAGGTTCAGGAGTGGAAAAGAACAAAAGAAAAAAAAAAAAGAATATATACGAAATTGTTTCGATGTCAATTAAACTCGATGGTTGGTCGATCAGATTTCCGTTCCTTCTTTCTTTCCTTTTCTTTTTGTTTTTTAATTAATTAATTAATTAATTAATTTATTCATTCATTCCTTCATTTATTTATTTATTTATTTATTTATTTCTCATTATTATTATTATTATTATTATTATTATTATTATTATTATTATTATTATTATTTTACGAATGAAACGATCGAAAGAACAGAAATTTGTCGACCCCGATACGAAAAACGTTTTGAAAATTGTTTTGCCCGACGGGAGAATTGATTCTTTTTTTTTTTTTTTTTTTTTTTTTTGATCGTTTCGCTCTTTGACAAATATTTTGTCGATCGTCGAAAAAAAAAAAAATTGTTATATTTTTATCGTCGTATCGACAGAACGCTCGAGGACATATTGACAACCATCATGAACGATTACGACAACAACGCGGAGACAAATGATCGTATAAGAATGAGAAACAAAGTCATCATCTCGCGACGTTTCGCTAGTTTTACGATTATATTGTATTCGACGACCGTCGTGATATTTTCGATATCGGTTATATTCGCCCCCGAGAGGGTGCAAGTACTCAAAATGGAATTACCTTTCGATTCGATGAGATCGCCTATTTACGAGTTCGTCTCGATATTACAATTTCTACAGGAATTAATATTTGCCTCGACCTCCGGCCTTTTGAACGGCCTAATCGTGACCTTGGTAAGTTTTACAAACCTAAAGGATTTAATTTATTTCACTCGCGAATATTACCAAGTATACGATAATTCTAATTATATATATATATATATTTTTTTTTTTTTTCTATCGTGCGCGAAGAAGAAAGAAATAAAAAAGAAAGAAGAATAAAAATATCACAGGACTTTAATAACGTCCGTAGGAATATTCGTTATTATTCATTCGTACCTCTCAGCTGTGACAGTATTCGTTTGAATAAAATGTTGAATGGCTTTTCGAGAATATTCTGTTCTTTTATATCTATTTTTTCCTTTTTTTTTTTTTTTTGGTAGGTGGTCAAAGGTTAAAGGTCATGAGGGGATCGCGCTCGTTTTATTCCCTTTATATATAATTTTTATTTTTTGTTTAAACGAAGAGATAAATAAAAATAAACGAATTCCGTAATAAAAAATTAACCTCGGAGACACATTGGATTGATAACCAATATAAAAATTGATAACCAATTTAATATGAATTTATAACCAATCGATAAATCATTTCCTACGTCATTTTTAGAGCGACGTCAATCGTTTTTATCGGGGCCGGATAATGGGCGAATAATAATAATAATAATTTAATAACCTAAAATTCGTGAAAACCCGGAAAGAAAATGGGCAAAGTAAATGCAAAAGGTCAAAGGGCAAAGTAAACGCAGAATAATGATGTAAGGGTAAGCGGGGAATAATGGTGCAAGCTAAACGAAGAATAATGATTCGAGTTAAACTAAGGAAAAAACCATCATTCTCTCTTTTCCTACAACTATTTATTTACTACTACTATTAATACTGCTATTAATAATACTCCTGCTGTGTCTTGACAAATATCCTTTTGTCGGTAGTCAGGGCCGACTTGTAGTGATATTTTCATCTTCTTCTTCCTTCCTTCCTTCTTCTTCTTTGTTTATTTTTATTGTTAACAAAAAAAAAAAAAAAAAAGAACAGGTAGAAAAAAAACGATCGATCAACTCACAGAACAGTTTTAGATGCTTCATCTCGGTGGACAAGCAGAAATAATGTGTCAAAGGTTAGGCGACGTCTCGTCGGAAATAATCAATGGTAAAAAATCGTGCAAGGACAGTTTGAGATCGTTGATAGATTCCCATGAAAGGATCATACATTTTTCTATATCCGTCGAAAGTGTGTTCAATTCGATCGCCTTGATACAATTCCTATCTAATACACTGGCCATATGTTTCTCCGGATTCGTGATAATAACGGTGAACGGAATATTAATTAAATATTACAATGTTATAGTGATTTTTTTTTCTTTCTTTATAACAATAAGACGAGGACGTTCGAATCCGTCCGTAATTTCAAGCGATTTAATATCACGTTTCTATCATTTATATTTATTATTTTATATGTATATATATATTTTATATATATATATATATTTTATATATAAATATTATTGTTATTTTTTTTTTTTTATATTATTTCATTTCATTATCGGAAAAAATTTAATGTTGTTAATTGTATTGGGTCGTCCGGACTAAAAAATTTCGTGCCGATAATATTTTAATAATAATAATAATAATAATAATAATAATAATAATTTATTAAACGTATAGTAAAATTTAAATCTTATGCGTTTAAAAATCGGCACGAATTTTCTGGACGACCCAATATATTGTATTTATATATATATATATTGGGTGTCTCATTTTGATCGGTATTACGCCAAGTATATTCGTGTGTGTGTGTGTATATATATATATATATATATATATATATAAACGACTATACAAATATAAATATATATATATAGACACATTTATACACACATAGACACAAATATTTAATTAAATCACATTCAATTACTTATATTCAAATTATAGAATATTCAATATTCTACTCTAGATTTAATTTAATATATATATATATATATATTTGTTTTATTATTATTATTATTATTATTATTATTATTATTATTATTATTATTATTTATAGTCCTTCGACTCCGATCAAGGTTCAGTAATATTGGCAAAGACATTACCATACTACACTGTGGTCAATTTGGAAGCATTCGTTCTTTGTTTCGCCGGGGAATATCTGACCTCGAAGGTTTTTCATATAAATTTATTTATTTCGTACACCACACATATTATATTTCCTTTCTTCTTCTTCTTCTATATTTATACTCCTTCATTTTGTTCTATTTGAATCGAGTCAAGTATCAATCCTTATCGAACTTTTTCTTAGACTTTCGATAAAAGACTTTTTCTTTCTTTATTTTTCTTTTTTCCGTTTTCTTTTTTCTTTTCTTTCTTTCTTCCCCTTTTTCAGGGTAAAGCTATCGGCGAAGCCGCATATACGTGCACTTGGTACGAACTAAGGCCGAATGAAAGCCGATATTTCTTGCTTTTGATACTAAGATCTCAGAAAAGATTGACGATCACTATCGGAAAATTCATGGATTTATCCTTGGAATGTTTCGCCAGTGTAAGATAGATTATTATCATAAATCAACGTACCTATATAAAAATTTATATTCCTTCAAACTTACTTCAAACAAACTTTACTTTAATGTTTATCGTACATCTCATCATTTTTCTTCCCTTTCATTTATTTATTTATTTTTCGCTTTTTCCAATTACTTCTCCTCATCTTATATCTTTCAGTTTTTCGTTTACTCTCGTTATTTTTATTTTCTTTTTCCCTTCAGATATTGAAAGCATCGGCATCGTACGTCTCGGTACTATACGCCATGTACTGAGTCGCGCATTGTTTGTCAATTAGGATGAATATTTGGATTGACGTTCTTCGAACGTCGATTTCAACGAGAGAAAAATTGTGGCAGACGTACCATTAAAAAGAAAAAACAAAAAGAAAAAAAGCAAACAAGACAAATGAAACAACCATGAACGTGTGCGCGATTTTAGCGAAATTAAATTTTTAAAAAATAAGTAGAGAAAATAAATATATACATATATATATATATATAAAGTATTATAAATGAAGCTTTAGAGCGAGTATTTATTTGAAAGTATGATAACATTTCGAGATTGGAATTAGAACGTCAGTTAATTTAGAACGATAATTAGTTGAACATATTCAAACATTTCCTTTGCCGTAATTACATGCATAGAGAGTATTCAGCATAGCCTTTGAGGCTTAAGATCCTTGATACTTCGAAGGATTTCATGCACTAATACACATAAACATAAGAGTACAAATTATATATATATACACACACATGTCTATCTATCTATCTAACTATCTATATATATATTTACATAAGCAGATGCGGTAGCGAACGACGTAATTAACTTCTATCCAATTAATTTTCATGTCTAATTCGACATTTACCGAATAGTATAAGATGATATCATTCATTTATCTTATTACATATTTCTCATTACACACACACACACACACACACACATTATTTATTTTTATTTTTATATATACCTTTTTTAAATCTATTTTCTTTCGAATTTTTTTCGTCCTTTTTTTTTCTTTCTTTATCTACCCCAAACTTCATATCCTGTCGGTATCGCGTGGTCGAGGCGGATAAAGAAAATTAAAAAAGTAAAAAAAAAAAAAAAAAAAAAATATACGGAAAAAGGGAAAAGAAGGAAACAGGGAGAAAGAAACTAAACAGAAAGGATAAAGGGGGAAAAATAAAAAAAGAGAAAATGGGAAAACAAATAATGAACGATGCGCGGTGGTCGGCAGACACAAAGAGAATTAAAAGTACTACTAGACTGCGGTAGACTTTAGCTCTGATGAATTCTCTCTCTCTCACACACACACACACACACACACACGTACACACTAAACTCTCTCTATTTCTCTCCCTCTCTATTTCTCTTTTTTTTCCTCTCGAAATTTTTCACGGTAGACCGAGAAGTGGGAAGTTACGCGTTCGAATTGAACGTTGAAAAAACAAGGACAGAAAAAAAAGAGATAGAGAGATAGAGAGAGAGAGAGAGAGAGAGAGAGAGAGAGAGAGAGAACAAAACAACAACAACAAAAAATACGGGTAAAAAAATAGAAACGAAGGAAAAAAACCCGAACGAAGAGAGGAACTTATTCATCAATCCAGCTACTAGTTGGCGAACTATAATTATCTTATGGTTTCTCGTACAAAACGATTGATTGGCCGTACAATTTCAAGTTAGAAGCTTTCATTCTCTCTCTTTCTCTCTCTCTCTCTCCCTTTTTTCTTTCTATTTTTTTTTTGTTCATCGTTTCGTTTCTCGCCTCTCTTTTCTCTTTCGAAATTTCTTTCATTTCGTTATATGTTTGAGATACACGTACGCAGTATATACATAACATACTTCTTCTTCCTTCTTTTTATTTTTATTTTCTTTTTCTTTTTATTTTTTTACCGCAAGTTTTTTCTTTTCTTTTTTTTTTTTGTAAACCTTCTCTCGACTTTCCTTTCAAAGTTAATACACCGTGACCTTTAGAGCGATGGTTAGATAGCGAAGAATGAATAAAGAAGACTTCTAAACGTATAATCATCCAGAAAGAGAGAGAGGGAGAGAGAGTGAAAGGGGGGGTGGGGAGTGTAGGAAGATGAGAGAAAGAGAAAGAAATAGAAAAGGAGGTACAGTGAGAATATTTCATCAGAGGGACAATACGATTGGTTCGAGTATATTTCGAGTCTCGCATTGATGAAAGTAACGTCGATCGGGCAGCATCGATAGTTAATCTAACTAATGGTCATAATGTGCCATTAGACGCGTTATATACATTAGTTATATGTATTAGAAAAGTCGACGTATTTGAAATATCGTCGGCGATGAGATATTAAAAAAGAAAAAATAAATAAATAAATAAGAACGGTCTTTAATTTGGACGATTAACGAGAAACGAAGAAGTATTTCGTTGATTGATTTCGTTCAATTAATAACAATTATAATAATTATAATAATAATAGAATTAGAATTAGAAAAGAAAGAAAGAAACAAAAAAAAAAATAGGGTAAATCGTAAGGTTAAGATGATCAAGACAAGGATTAATGGTCCAATCGGTAAATCGGTCGAATTCGGTTTATATTTTATCGGTCTTTGGCCTAATTACGCGTACAATATAATTCATCGTATACTTTGGATGATAATATTAGGAACGGTATTGATATTCGAGTACAGATACATATTGTTACACATTGCCACAGACGATCTAGCCGATCTAATGGATTGCTTTAGCATAACCGTATCTAACAGTCTTCTGTTCATCAAATTAATTATACTTTGGTTGAAACAACGGTGAGTCATTAAACTTATCATACAATGCATCTGTTTAATTTAGAATTTATATTGTATATATGTCACGTACACGTGTACGTAACGTGGGACATATGCGTATATACACGTGTGCACATATATATATATATATATATATATATATATATATATATATATATATATATATATATATATAAATTTTTAATTAAATTTCAAATAGAATTTGAATCAATGAAAAATTGATAAAAATATTAAATTAAATTTCAAATAGAATTTGAATCAATGAAAAATTGATAAAAATATTAAATTAAATTTCATATAGAATTTTAATCAATGACAAATTGTTAATATAATTTTCAATCTAAATTCTTTTTTTTTAATTTCATTTAACGAGAGAAACTATCGGTGGTGGTAACTTCGATCTCACGACGAAACAAATTTCCTATATATCTATTAAATTTATCATTTATTTTTATATCTCTCACGTAAACGTATATATGCTTCTATACGTATGCATATATATATATATATATATAAATTTTTAATTAAATTTAAAATAGTTCTAAATCAATTTAAAAAAAATCGATAAATCGATAAAAAATAATTGAAAGTAAATTTTTAATTTAACGAGAATCATTGTGATCGCGAATAACGTAAGGGGATAGAACGTTGAACGAGATCATAGGTATGATGAACGAGGATTGGTCGGAATGTAAAACTATCGGTGGTAGTAACGTCGATCTGATGACGAAAAAAATTTTTACGGCCGATAAATTTTCTACGATATCCTCGATAATTTACGGGGGCGGTGTTATTATGTTTCTCATACCCGTTATATTCGCCGAGGAGAGGATATTCGTATTGAAAATGGAATTACCGTTCGACGCAACGATATCGCCGTTTTACGAATTGATCAACATCGTGCAATTCCTACAAGAGGTTACATTCGCCTCGACTTCGGGGATGTTGAACGGCGTGATAATGACATTGGTGAGAACGTTCAACTTCACTTCGATCTTTTTATCATCATCATCATAATCATCATCATCATTATATTCCTTTTGTTTTTCTCTCTCCCCTTTCTCCCCCTCCCTCTGTCATTGATCTCTCCTTTATTATTCAATTTTTTATCATCCCAGGAGCAATCGAAATCTACATCCTCGTTCATCGTTCGGCTTCATTTTTTTTTTTTTTTTTTTTTACGTATATATATACATATATTCTTGTTTGTCATTTTTATCGAAAATTTTTACTCACTTTCAGATACTCCATACTGGCGGGCAAGTTGATATAATGCGTCGAAAAATCGAGGAATTTATAAATCGCATTGACAACGAGCGTTGCGGTTTAATGGATGCTTTGAAAAAATTGATCGTCGAACACGACAGGATAATATTGTTTTCCGATTATATCGATGATTTGTTCAACGATATTGCACTGTTGCAATTTTTATCGAACACCATGGCCATCTGTTTCTCAGGATTCGTTATTATGACGGTGAGCTATTAGATTTAAGTTCTTAAAAATTATTTTCCCATTCGGGATTGGTATCGTCGTACGACGATGTTGCAAATTAATCGTCGCATCGTATCGATTATCGAACGTTTTCCTCGATCTTAAATACGATTAAAATCGTAAATGTTTCGACATCGGTATTTCGTCGTTCGATCGATCGATTCGTTAAAGGGATCGTCGACGGTAATAACATTTACGTTTAATCGTTGCAAATATCTTTAACGTATTTTAATTTTTTTTCTTCTTAATTACGTAAAATCGAATTAATAACGCGCGCGCGCGTGTGTGTGTAAATTAAGGAAAACATTGCAACGCTCAAATTTTATTAAATCGATTATTGAATTCGATTCGATGACCTAATATATTTATTAAGCTTTGACATCGATATGGATGATTTCTTTCTTTCTTTCTTTTTTTTTTTTTTTTTTTTATAAATTCTCACCGTAGCAAGAATTTCTTCTCGTAGATCGTACGTTTAAGAAAAACAATTTTGTTCGTAGTCGATCGGCACCGAAGAAGGTAATGCAATATTAGCGAAAACTGTTCCATATTATACCGTGGTGAACGTCGAAGCATTCATACTTTGTTTCGCCGGGGAGTATCTGAGTTCAAAAGTGAGTGTTAATAATATTGAATGCGACGAGAAAGGAAGAAACACACAAAAAAGAAAAAAAAAAAAAAAAAGAAAATGAGAGAAAAAGAAACTAATTTACCTCTCGTAAACTTTTCGATAGGATCGACGATGGATTCGATTGAATTCATATTTTGTTTCTATGATATTTTAGAGCTTGATAATCGGCGAAATGGCATACGGTATCGATTGGTACGAGTTGAAGCCGAACGAGAGCAGATATGTGTTGTTATTAATAATTCGGGCGCAAAAAAAATTGACGATTACCGTGGGCAAATTTTTGGATCTGTCATTGGAAAGTTTTGCG
Source organism: Dolichovespula saxonica (assembly GCA_911387935.1). NCBI lineage: Eukaryota > Metazoa > Arthropoda > Insecta > Hymenoptera > Vespidae > Dolichovespula > Dolichovespula saxonica. Next base: position 2,325,876 of record OU427011.1, read on the forward strand.
AGCGTAAGGAACGATTAAAGTCTCGATCGTTCGATCGATTATTATTCACGAAATTAACAAAAAAAAAAAAAAAAACAATATATACGTGTATATGTGTGTGTGTTAAATTCTAACGCTTATCCTTTTTTTTTTTTTTTTTTTTTGTATTTAGATATTGAAAACTTCTGCGTCATATGCATCGGTACTTCACGCAATGTATTAGATGATAAAACCTAAACAATAGGCTAACATTTTAATTGAATCTAATCAGCTGTTACGGTTATATCGAACGAATAAAAAGAATTTCATAGACATATATATATATATATATATATTTATATATAAATATATATATATATATGTATATATATATATATATATATATATATATATATATATATATATATATATATATATATATTAGAAGTGTATAGGATATAAATTAAGAATTAAAAATCAAAATATTATAAATAAATATATATATATATATATATATATCTATATATATATATACACGTATGTGTCGATGTTCTTGAAAAAAATATATAGAACTTAGAAATACCATAATCGATAACTATCCCATATAAAAAATACAAAAGAACAGAAAGAAAAGTTTATAACAATTCAAAAGCTTTCGTCGAATCGATCTAACATACAAAAGAATAATGAGAAAAGTTTTGAAGAGAAATGAACGAAAAAAAAGAAAAGAAAAGAATAGAAACAAATAACGAAATGGTAATGAAAAGAAAGAAAAAGAAAAGAAAAAAAGAAAGAAAGAGAGAAAGGAGAAGAGAAAAATAAAGCGTTCGAAGATAACAACGGGGCCAACAAATGATCTCTCGTAGAACAGAGCTTACGTTTTTATGGTAATCTGGTCTGATTATGCTTATGCAAGAATAATCTCGAACGAAACTTGAAGGCGGGAAAGAGATAAATAAAAAAAAAAAAAAAAAGAAGAATAAAAAGAAAAAACAAAATGCGTTTCCACTCATCGCGCGAAACAATTTCTGTTTTCTACTCTCCTCGCGAGTTTTCTTTTCTTTACCCTCTCTCTCTCTCTCTCTCTCTCTCTCTCTCTCTCTCTCTCTCTTCTCTTCTTTTTTATCTTCTCTTTTATATTTTTCCTCGCCGTTTATTTATTTATTTACTTGCGGACGAGTAACGAAGTACGAAGACGTTCGCAGTTGCGTTGGATTATTCAAAAACAAATGACCCTTCTTCTTCGATCGGGCATTAGATGAGGGACATTAAAATTTTCGCTTTTTTCTTTTCTTTTCTGTTCTTTTCTTTTCTTTTCTGTTCTTTTTTCTTTCTTCTTCTTTTTGTCGTCTCCGTCGTCGAAAAAAACTTGCCACTTACTCTCTTTTTTTTTCTCCCACTATCGTCGTCCCACCTCCTCTAACTCTCTTGTCACCCACCCACCCACCCACCCCTACCCACCCCCCCACCCACCTCCTTCCCATCTCGCACTCGTCCACGATAAAACCTATAATCAGAAAAAGTCTACGTCACGTTCGAGCTCGAGCATGAGAAGAATATTTGATGAGCGAGCCTTAGCGAAAAGTCTTCTACTTCGATCTTTCACGAATACAGTACGCGTTTATAGGGGGCCGATAAACGATTGGTTACGATTAGTATATATTTCTGTATATATAAATACGTACATACATACGTATATATAAATATATACTACATACATATTTGTATGTAAATAAATTGACGATGAAGGACGATGAATTTGGGTAAATTTTATATAGGTCGTTATTATCGTTATATCTTAATCATTATTATTTTAATTATTCGTTCGTTAGTTCGTTCGAATTATCGTCATTAACATTATTAACGTTAATTTCGTTCTCTCTCTCTCTCTCTCTCTCTCTTTTTTCGTTCCATTTTCCTCCTAAAATCCAACGTTCAGAGGGAACTCGATCGAAGGATCGAACACGAGAAGAAATTCGAGCTACGTAATAAAACCCGTGAGATATACATTGTATTTCATTGGATTATGGCCGGATTATAATTACGCGTTTTTACATCGTATAATATGGGCTCTATCGTTGGGTTCGATTTTAATATTTCAATATCGTTACATCGTCATTCACATTCTCGTCGATGATCTCGTCGAGCTTATGGATTGCTTCAGTATCACAGTATCCAACAGTCTATTGCTGATCAAACTCTTTATACTTTGGAATCATCAAGGGTACGTGTCTTTTGTTCCATTTTTTTTTTTTTTTTTTTTTTTTTTTAAAGAAAAATAACGATTTCCTTTGATGGAAACTTTATTAGCAAAGAATTTCGCTTAGAACGTTACGTGATATTTTGCTTATGATGAACGACGATTGGTCGAAAATAATAACAAGAACGACGACGACGAAGAAGATTACAACAACTATAACAACAACAAGTAACGAATTTTCGATCAAATATTACGATATCATGATCGATAAGATTAAATCGTTGCGACGTTTTACCAACCTCTGTTTTTTTGGTTACTCGTTCAGCGCGATAATGTTTATATTTCCTGTAATATTGTCGGAGGACAGGATACTTGTACTTAAAATGGAATTGCCTTTCGATCCGTTTCATTCGCCGACTTATGAGATCGTTTGTATCGTACAATTGGTTGAGGAAATTGCGTTTGCCGTTACTTCTGGTATGCTCAATTCCGTCATCGTTACTATGGTAAACGTACAAGTTAATTAATGAATATAAATACTCACGCACACACACACATATATATATATAAAATTATTTTAATATCAAACAAAAAAAAATTTATAACTAAATTTTATTTTATCCGTTACATCGTTCCATTTTAATTTTTCATATTTATTAAAATATTATCGTATTTTCATTTAGTAAAATATATATATATATATATATATATGTATCACAATATTTTTCTGAGCACAAATATATATATATATATATATAATTATTTTAATATTAAACAAAAAAAAATTTATAACTAAATTTTATTTCATCCGTTATATCGTTCCATTTTAATTTTTCATATTTATTAAAATATTATTGTATTCTCATTTAGTAAAATATATATATATATATATATGTATCACAATCTTTTCTGAGCACAAATATATATATATATATATATAATTATTTTAATATTAAACAAAAAAGAATTTATAATTAAATTTTATTCTATCCGTCATATCGTTTCACTTTAGTTTTTCATATCGATTAAAATATTATTATATTTTTATTTGTTATATATAATTTTACGATTAAAACGATATATACATACATATATATATTAAATTTTTTTTTTTAAATTTGTTTAACCACTAATAGTAACGTTTGATGATAATTCTTAACAGATACTACACGTAGGCGGACAGATAGATATTATGTGTCAAGGGATAAAGGATATGGTTGATCAATTCCAAATGGATGCAACGTCGCGTTTGATAACATTGAGATATTTGATAGTTAAACACGATAGGATAGTACTGTTTTCGAATTACATAGAGAATGTATTCACTTACATAGCACTGTTACAATTTTTATCGAACACCATGGCCATTTGCTTCTCGGGTTTCGTCATAATGATCGTGAGTATACACATGTGTATATATGTTCCTTTGTTCCAAATATTCTAATACGACTTAACGTACGTTATTTATGTCGTTATTTGTTCGGAATGAACGTCGTTAATTAAATGATCCTTAAAAAGTCTATTGGCACCGACGAGGCAGGTGCTATATTAGGAAAAACTGTTCCATATTATATGATGATAAACATCGAAGCATTTATACTGTGTTACATCGGCGAATATCTAAGTTCAAAGGTAACATATTCTATTAATTATTATTATTATCATTATTTTTATTATTATTAGTCTATTATTATTATTATTATTATTATTATAATTTTGTTAAATTATAATCGTGCAGTCGATGTACGCGTTTCTAACGTTGACGTATTTATGGTAATATTCGCTTTGTTTTGTTTGCAGAGCTTAACTATCGGAGTAGAGGCGTACAATTTTCAATGGTACGAATTGAATCCTAAAGAGAGTAGATACGTCTTGTTGCTGATACTACGAGCACAAAAAAAATTGACCATCACCGTCGGCAAGTTTTTGGATTTGTCTTTGGAAAGTTTCGCCAGTGTAAGGAAAGATTTCTTTTCTTCTTTGTCCTTTTTTTTATTTCTAATTAATGTATAATAATTACAAATATAACGTATATATACACGCGCACACGTACACACATATAAATATATTTAGAAATTATATTTTATATATATATATATATATATATATATATATATATATATATAATTTGTTAATATTTTATATTTCTCAAAAATGACGGAATAATTTTATATCCACGTTCACGAATTATTATATTTCTTATTAATGGGTATAGTTAATGTATAAGACGAACGAATTAATTCGGAGGCACTCTATATTCTAATAACAATAACAATAAGAATAATAATAATAACAACAAAATATAATTTATACATATGTATATACACATTAATATAATCTAAATTTGATTTATAGATTCTGAAGGCTTCGGCATCGTATGCATCGGTATTACACGCGATGTATTAAACACCGGAAGAAACTAAATTCTAGTTTAATAAAGATTTATCGTATGTGTATATACATATATATATATATATATATATATATATATATATATATATATATATATATATATATAGTAGAGTAAAATGACGATTAATGATTAGACGAGACAGACAATGATTGTAGGCAAAATTTTCCCGGTCCCTCCCCTCTCCTACCCTCTCCCACGTGAAACGAAGAAAAAATATAATAACAAAAAAGAAAACCGCGAGAACAAAAGAGAAAGAAAAAAGAAAGGAAAGAAAGTAGAAGCGAAGGAGCAAAGGGGAAAGTAAAAAATGAAAATGGTGGAACGAAAAAAGAAAGTGAAAAACGAAAAAAAAAAAAAGGAAAAGAAACAAAACTCCAAATTATTAGCCGTAAACGTATGCGCGTGCAAGATAGTATTATTATTATTAGAATGAGGAGGATGAGGAGGAGGAGGAGGAGGAGGAGGAGGAGGAGGAGGAGGAGGAGGAGGAGGAGGAGGAGGAGGAGGAGGAGGAGGAGGAGGGTGGGATGAATATATAGAATAAAGTTCGCGTGTAAAGTTCACTTATAAGTTTTTGAATAATTCAATCAAATGGCTTTCGATCATCACTCACTCACCCTCTCTCACCCTCTCACCCTCTCTCTCTCTCTCTCTCTCTCTCTCTATCTCTCTATCTCTATCTTTCTCTCTCGTGTTTAATGTAAGTGTTCAAGGAAAGAAGGCATCACACGATATAATCACTATATACAGTTAGATATTCTTTTATGTATCACGAAAACCTGTAATCATCTTGACTATGAACGATTTTCGTTCGAAAACACACACACACACACACAAACACACAAACACGCACACACAATGCACACATAAACAGGACGGATATACAGATATATTGTGAACTATCGGAGAAGGATTTTATATTGCAAACTTTTCCTTACAAACGTCGATTGTTCCTTTCTACTTTCTTTCTTTCTTTCTTTCCTTCCTTCCTTCCTTCTTTCTTTCTTCTACTTTCTACTTTTTCTTAAGTCGGGAATATCAGAGAAATAACAGAGAAAAGGGAATAAGAAATAAAAACGGATATATACGTGAAAGAATATAGTTTAATTATAGATATATCTATTTCGTGTACGGGGAGGGGCAAGGAGGAGGAGGAGGAGGAGGAGGGGAAATAAGAAGTAAAGAAAGAAAGAAAAAGAAAGAAGAAGAAGAAGAAGAAGAAGAGGAAAAACTTTTTTCCATTTTTCCTTCTTTTTTGTATTTTCTTTTTTCTTTTTTTAAACATCCTCCTACGAGATAATT
>OU427011.1:2341748-2384248 GCA_911387935.1 Dolichovespula saxonica
CTTGTGAATATTAAATCAAAAAGAAAAATAAAAGAAAAGAAAAAGAAAGGAAAGCGAAAGAAGAAAGGAAAGAAAGAATTAATTACTAATTTTATTGATTAAATTGATCATGAAATGATACTTTAAAAAGATCCACTTATATATCAATGATTGATATATAATTTAAAAGCAAAAAAGATATAAATAAACAAATAAATAAAAAAGAGGAAATACTCCATATATCGATGATTAATATTATCAAATCTTACGATTAAAGTAATTATATAATTTGTAAGCACGTTCAACGAGATCTTGGAAATGATGGATATCGATTGGGAGAAATCTACGGACATTGTATGCGGCCATAGCACGATGACGAGTAAAATAATATTGGCCCATCGTTTCTCGAATTTAATTATCAGCGTCTACTGCATTTCCGCGTTCTTTTACGCGACCGGTACATTCATTATCGGCGATAGTAATTACTTGGAGGTGGGGGAGCGCGAGCTATTACTCAAGATGATTTTACCCTTCGACAGCAACAAGTCGCCGATTTATGAAATTGTTATCGTAACGCAATTCTTTCATCAATTATTAACCACGGCCGTCGCGGCCGTTTTGAGCTCATTGATCATAGCACTGGTACGTTATTATTGTAATTTGTTTATTTTATTTTATTTCATTTTTTTTTATTTTTTCTTATTTTTTTAATCATTGGATTTGGCCCGTAAAAATTCGTGCCGATGAGAAAATAATAATGAATAAATACAATGCTAAATTAACGATAATAATAATAATAATAATGATAATAATAATAATAATTATTATTATTATTGTTGTTGTTGTTGTTGTTATTCGAATGTTCGATATATATGCAATTATTATTTTGAAATATTAATTATCTCTTAGATACTTCATTTGGGTGGGCAAGTCGACATACTCTGTGATATGTTGTTACGAATAAGCGTAAAGGACATCGAAGGGAATTTATCCTACGCCATATTGAAAACAGCTATTGCAAAACATCAAAGGATCATCCTATTTTCCGATAACATAGAATCACTTTTTACGTACTTCAGTCTGATGCAATTCATGTCAAACGTACTCATCATTTGTTGTCTAGGCTTTATGATCGTTACCGTAAGTAACCGATCTAATATAAATAGTTACGTACAAATATATATAAATGAATGAATGAATGAATGAATGAATGAATAGATAAATAAATAAATAAAAGAAAAAATAAAGTATACGGGGAAGAAGAAATGAAACGATTGAAATTAAGAGCATACGTTTGCATTATTCAAATAAATACAACGTGGAAGATTTTATATATAAATATATTTATATGTATGAATATATATATATATATATATATATATATATATATATACGTATGTATGTATTATATATGAGGTATACGTTGAAAAAAAAAAAAAAAGAAAAGAAGAAGGAAATAGAAATATTTAAAAATCAACGAATATATATATATATATATATATATATGTAAAAGAAAATAGAAAAAAAAGGAACCAAGAAAAATGAAAATACAATTTTAATGCAAATTTATTTCATACGATATGTATTTTTATTACAAGACAAAACAAAAATATACATATATATATGCATATATACGTATAACGTAAATATACATTTGAAATTTTACTTTCGTTGACACGAAAACAATATCAAGGAACGAACAAACGAACAAACGAACAAATAAATAAATAAATTCTTACGAGATATACAATAGAAGAACGAAAGGGTAATGCAAACGAAAACAAAAAAAAAAAAAAAAAAACAAAGAAATCGAAACGTTGCGAGGAGGAACATTGAACCAAAAAAAAAGAAAAGAAGCATAAAAACAAAAAAAAAACATAACCCCAAAAGAGAAAGAGATAAAATGAACAGGCAGACAGGTATATTTCAAAGAAAAAAAAAAAATAAATAAATAAACCGAATTAATAGAAAATTAAATAAATGAAAGGGGAAGGGTACAAAAAAAAAAAAAAAAAGAAAGAAGAGAAAGGAAGGAGAGATAAAAGTAAATAAATGCAATTCGATTATAGTCGATCAGCAAGGGAGAAATCGAGGCTGCGAGGCTGACTAAGTCTATACTATTCTACGTGGCGATCGTGATCGAGGCCTTTGTCATCTGCTTCGCAGGAGAGTACGTCACTGCCAAGGTCGGAGCCAGACACGATCGATTCGACGCGATTCGTCCATCCTTTTCTATTCTCATCCTTCGTATCGTCGTTCTCTCTCTCTTTCTCTCTCTCTCTCACCCTCTCACTCTTCTCTCTGTCTCACTCTATCCCTCTATCCTTCTCTCTCTCTCTCTCTCTCTCTGTCTTGTGGTATGAAAACGGAACCGAAACATAACGAAAATAATACGAAGAAATAAAATAACGTAATATAAGATAAGATAAAATCAAATAAAATAACTTAAAGAACGACACAAAAATTATTTATATATATATATATATATATATATATATATATATATATATATAGCTTCAGATATTATTTATATATATATATAAATATATCTTCATTATATTTATACACAAGCACATACGAACACGTACACACACACACACACACATATGTATATATATATATTACGTTTTTAAAATTTTTAGGGTAAATTAATCGGCGATGTCGCGTATGAATCATTATGGTACGATTTAAAGCCAAACGAGAGTCGACTGTTACTATTGCTTATATTAAGATCCCAAAAGAAATTAACTATAACGGCTGGTAAGATAATGGAACTATCGTTGGAACGTTTCACTGCGGTAAGATTTGCTTTTTTTTCAACCGACCCCACCTCGCAACCTTGCACCCCTATCACTCCAACCCCCGCGATACCCTTGAATCGTTTTAAATATCAGTCGGTACTGTACAGTTCATTTTTCTTTTTCCTTTCTTTTTTTTTTTTTTTTATACAGACTTTACGAGACCCCCCACGTCCAAATCATCATCCATCATTCCCGCACGATAATCCCGAAAGTATAAGCGAGCTTTATTTTTCAATTAATCAAATTTATGCTTTCGTATGTATATATATATATATATATATATATTTGTTTATTTTTATTTATTTTTTTTTTTTGATTAGTATACTATGGTTATTCTTTTTATTTATTTTTTTTTTTTTTATTTTCCTTTCAATGCACCTTATGGTAAATACGGTCCTTGCTTTTTTTTTTCTATCTCTAACGCGTATAATCAATTTTTCATTATTGTCTCGTCTTTTCACTTTTTTTCTTTTTGTATCTTTTTATTCATTATTCTCTCTTTCTTTCGTTTTTTATTCGAGATACATAATTGAGAATTATATTTGTTTTAGATTATAAAGGCCTCGGCATCGTACGTGTCCGTTCTTCTTGCGATGTATTAATCATATAAATATATATATATATATATATTAAATAGATGTGAGAGTGAGTATGCGCTCAGGTGGTGTTCCACAGAATTTTATTACGTATCCTCTAAATTACGGATTTAATGGTCGTGTTTAATTTTCATTTGAAACAATGAGAGTGAGAGAAAGACAGAAAGAGAGAGAGAGAGAAAAGGGGTTAATAAATACAAAACTTTGAATATGAGATGTTACGAATTATTGCAATGGATATTTCTCTGGAATTGTACGACGTTTCAAAAAGGAAAAAGAAAGAAGGAAAAGAACGTAAAAAAATATCTCGCAAGATAAAAATGTAACGGCTATCGCAGACACAATTAGAAATGATATGATCGTGAAGAATGATAAGGTAAAATTAAGTATTTACTAACGAACGATTCTATAAGGAGACACGTACCCATTAGAAATTGTTTTACGCAACGTTCGTATACGTCACGTTAAATTATTATCTCACAGATTTATGTAACTAATGCTCGCAACACCATTTATAAATATATATATATATATATATATATATATATATATATATATACACCTAAGTACATACGTTTTATATAACAAAACGTTTCTAGATTATCATATTGTCGATTCTCATTTATCTTCGTTCAAAAATACAAAGAAACAAAAAAAGTAAGAAAAAAGAAACAGAAAGAAATCCAACCAAAAAAGGAAAGGAAAAAAAACACGCGGGCAGACACACAAACACGCACGCACTCACGCAAGCACGTGCATAAATACGTACGAACAAACAGATGCACGCGGGGCATGCAACGAGAGATTAAACGAAATATAATAAACGCTGTTCTTTCTGTCTATACTGAAACAAAAAAAAAAAAAGAAATAAAATAAAATAAAAATTAAATGTTTCGGATAAACGTCGATAAGAAGAAAAATATGTCATCGAAATTCATCCCGATTGAAAGAGCACACACACACACACACACAGAGACAAACGGACGTAAAAATACACACGCGCGTACTTAAAACATACGACAAGAGCGAACGAAGTAAAATTGAGAAACTCGACTGAAAAAAAAAAAGAAAAAGAAAGAGAAACGAAAAAATGAAAACGAAAATAAAAAAAGAAAATTAATAACGAGACGAGACGTGGGAGGTAAGGAAAGAAAAACTATACTAGTATAAACGGGAAAAGATTGACGAATCCTTATCAGAACGAAATAAATAAAGGAAGAGAAATAAAAGGAAAAAATGTAAAGAAAGGAAAAAGGAAACGTGACCGGATCCTTATAGAGATTAGAAGAAGTAGAAGAAGAAGAAACGAAAATTAAAAAGATCGGAAGAGCGATGTGATCGACGATCGAGCCCCTATCAACGCTAGAAGATCAAATCGATCATTTTAGAAATTTTCATAGCGGTTTTACTGGCCGCAGAGAAAAAGAGAAAGAGTCAGAGTGAGTGAGTGATATGGAAATAGAGAAGAATTACGTTTATATATATATATATATATATATATATATATATATATATATACATACACACACATATATAAATATATATATATATATATACATACATACACATATATAAATAAATAAATATATATATATATATATATATATATACACATACACACACATATATAAATATATATATATATATATATATATATATATATATATATAAACATAGCATGTCAGAATTTAGACTATTTCGGAATTGAAAGCACAACGACGAAGGCTTTTCGTGCACGATTCTCTCCAGGAAAAGCTCACTCACTCACTCGCTTTATCTCTCTCTCTCTCTCTCTCTCTCTCTCTCTCTCTCTCTCTCATTCTCTCTCTCTCGTTCTCTCTCTCTCTCGTTCTCTCTCTGATTCTCTCTCTCATTCTATCTCACGCGCGCGCTCGGTTTTGCTAGCAGTGGGGACTTCCCCGGGCCGAGCGAATTGGTCTCCATGGAAACCACCCCAAAGCCAATCCGGGGTGCATTCGTACGGACATTTACCCTTGTCGAGGCGCGTCTGCAACTACCACCATTTCCGCACCCCGCTTCGTCCACCCCTATATCTCTCTACCTCTCTCCCTCTCTACCTCTCTCCCTCCCTCTTTGGCCTTCTCTTCTGTATTCCAGCAGCATTCTCACCCTTCTCTCTCTCTCTCTCTCTCTCTGCTTCTTCTTCCAGCTCTATCTCTCTATCTCTCACGCACTCATTCTCTCTCTCTCTCTTTCTCTCTGTCCGTTCGTATTTCTATCTCTATCCTTTATCGTTGATTTTACCCTCTCCGTCTGAACGACATCGCTGGCGAGCGCCTGGCACCATGCAACCCGGCAGACACTGTTGCGTGCCCGATTGCCCAGGACCGAACGTTTAATCCCGAGTACCCTAGCTCATTCTACGATCTCATATATTTCATTTTATCTTTTTGACAAAATCCCATTTGATATTTTATCGACGATCGGTGGCAGTAGAGGGGTGGGGAGGGGTAGGGGGGGGTATCGAGAAAAAAAAAATTGTTTTATTTCCTTTCTTTGTTTCGTTTTTTTGGTCCTTTCGTTTCGTTTCGTTTTCACGAGTAATCTCTATATCTCTGGGTTCGTTTCTTTGTTTCTTTTTGTTCTTTTTATTTATTCCTTTTTTTTTTTAATTACGGTTAACTATACCCCCTCGCCAATAATTAGCCATGAATTTTTGTCAGACGTAACTGGAATTTCTTTTTTTTTTCTTTCTTTTTTCTCGATGTTACTTGAAGTATCGCAATCGTAACGTTCGCAAATTTTATAATATCCCATTTTACGTTCGATATTACGTATGTAATATTTAACGAACGTGGACGTTCATTAACGTACCCCTTCTACCCTCCCCCTGAACCCCCCATCCGATTAAAATTTTATAATAATTATAGGGAGGACGTATTATTAATCGACGAAGCTATATTAAATATCGTTCCCATTACGAAATTTCTTCGTTGACCGATATTATTATTATTATTATTATTATAGATATTCGAGATATCAACATGAAAAACGTTCACGTGTTCACGTTTACGTATCTTTGTACAAACGATATGACATTTAATATATATATATATATATATATATATATATATATATATATATATATATATATATATATATATATATATATATAAGTATATAAATTTTAGTCTTGTTTGAGACACGATCCTTCGTTGTAACCATATATTTCGATAAGGTAAGCCCTCTCTCTCTCTCTCTCTCTCTCTCTCTCTCTCTCTCTCTCTGTCTGTCTGTCTCTCTTAGTCGAGTAGAAATCCGAGGATGAAATGATAGAAGAAGGGTAGAGCGCGCAGACCCCTTAACGAAAACTTCGATAATTAAATCTCTCGTGAGTTCGGGGTGGTTTGGTAGTGTAGGTGAAGGTGAGGAGGAGAAGGAGGTGGTGGAGGAGGAGGATGACGTAGGTGGGGAAGTAAAGAGAAGGAGAAAAGCTAGGATGAACATTTTCCTTTGTGCTCTTGTCGCTAACATGCGATAGAAGAAGGAACATTGAAGCTTCCCATACTCTTTTATTCCTTTTCGAGAGTCACCCTCTTCTCTATCCTTTTATATATATATATACATACACACACACACACACACACACACACACACACACATATATATATATATATATATATATATATTTATATATATATTTCATCCTTTCTTTTGAGTTCTAACAAATAGGCGTAATGGCGTTCGTCGATGTACGATGTCGAATCTCGATTCTCGTTTTTCCTATAATCTTTGTACTCGAAATATCAAATTCTCATTATTATTTCCCCTCATACGTCATTTATCTAGAAACGATACTCCATTATATATATATATATATATATATATATATATATGTATGTATGTATGTATATGTATGTACGTATGTATGTATGTGTATGTATATGTTAAATCCTCTGTTACATATTACGTTCGACTATCATTATCATCATCATTATTATTATCATTATCATCATTACCGTCATCTCGTGGTTTTGTTTCTTTTTTTTTTATTCTATCTTTCTCTCTCTCTCTCTCTCTCTCTCTTTGTAAATCGAAGAAGATCGGTTAACAAAGAGTTTTATGACGTAGGTGAGAATTATTTTTTGTTTTTTCTTCTCTCCTCTTTTTCCTCTTTTTTTTTGCACTTTTGATTGTTTTTCCTCTTTTCGAAACGTTCGACTGTCCTTTTCGATTTTTCTCATTCGTTCTCTACCTTTCCCGTTGAAATTAATTAATGTCCTCGCTCGTAAATGATATTATCGATTTTCTCGAACGTCGATATTTACGTGTTTCATATCGGTTATTTTTTGTTTTCCTTTTTTCTTTCATTCCTTTTTTGTTTGTCTTTTTCTTTTTTTCTTTTTGATCTTCGTAGAAATATAGAACGCAACCGTTCGTAATTCTTTTTCCTCTTCTCTTTTTTTTCCAGATCGAATTTTTTCGTCCTCCGTGCTCCTCCATTTTTCTCTTCTTTTCTGTTTTTCTCTTTACCTTCTCGTACCTTTTTGTCCTTTATACGCGGCCAACGGGAAGTATCTCCTATCTTTTTTTTTTTTTTGTGCTTTCGCGACGGAAGCTAAAAGAGAAGAAAGTAAAACTAAAGGAAATATAAAAAGGAAGAAGGAAGTAGAAAAAAAAAAAGAAAATTCTTTTACATTTTACCCATCGACAAAAATACTTCTCCTTTTTTTCCGTGAGATTCGAAAGTTATATCCTTCTCTCTCTCTCTCTTTTTGTTTTCTTCTTCTTCTTCCTTTTTCCTTCCTCTCCTTTTTACGTTCACTCGAGTCAACGATCAAAGCTTGAAGTAACGTTCGTCGGGATTAACGTTTAACGAAATGAAATTCATTTCCAATAATACGGACGGGGTGGTAATCGATAACGAGAAATGGACCATATAAAGGGTGTCGAATTTCAAATGATTTGCATATATAAACATTCGATAGAAACAACGACATGAATTTTCATAAGATATATATATATATATATATATTAATATATACATACATATATGATTGTCGATGATTTCTAAATGATCCTTGACAATATCGTCAATATCTATCACACACAAAAATATATATGGGTATCGATTAAAACGATTCATATGAAGTAGCAAGAATGTCGTACGTAAGAAAGAATAATAATAATAATAATAATAATAATAATAAAAAAATAAATTAATTAATTAAAATAAAAGAAGGAACTCTTGCGAACTTTTATTATTATAGAATAAAAAAATTAATTAATTAATTAATTAATAAAAATATCGATACTAAAGAGCGTCGAGAGAAAACAATATATTTTTGAATACTTTCATCATCATATATGTATATATATGTGTGTGTGTGTGTGTGTGTGTGTGTAGGGTGACCACTGAAAGACAAGTTGTTTAAAAACAGTTATTTTTGTTTTATATCATTCAATCTTTCAGTGGCCACCCTATATATACATATATATATATATATATATAATATATAATATATAGTATATACAAACTGACAATAACTCTAGTGAAGTCTCTACACGTTGTCTCTCTATATACAATACAAAACGGATATGTACATTAGGATGTTAAGGTAAACGAAATCTCGATAATGCCGACGGTACACGCCAATCTCTTTCTACCACGCGCTAGTTTTTACATCGTAGAAAGAGTGAAAGATATATAGAGAGAGAACTAGAGAGACAGAGAGAGACAGATATATATATATCCTAGAATCTAGATATGTTTCGTAGTGTATATCTCTCTCTGTATGCTTTAAACCTTAGACATACTATACCAGTATACTCTAGTAGTGCAGTGGGTTCTCTCTCTATCTATCTATCTATCTATCTATCTATCTATCTATCTCTATCTATGTATCTATCTATTTATCTATCTATCTCTTTCTTTCTCTTCTATTGTTGATCGTGAAAGCACCGAAGCTTACAGCTTTGCATTGCTCACGAAGAGATAGTGTCTGGTTGTATACCTTTACCAAGCACAATATTACGTTTTACAATATCTACAAAAAGCAGTAAGAGAGTTAGTGAGAGAGAGAGAGAGAGAGAGAGAGAGAGAGAGAGAGAGAGAGAGAGAGAGTAAGAAGGATAGAAAGCGAAGGTAGACAGTTACAAGACAGTTACAAGTTACAAGTAGACATCGAAGGTAGACAGTTACAAGAAATCTTTTACAGAAGTCAAGATAATTACATTAAAGTATTGCTAGTGGAATAACATCGTTTCACATTTTCCTTTCGTCTTCATTTTTATTACCTCTCTTCTTTCTCTTTCTTTTTTACTTTTTCTCTTTCTCAATTTCGTCGTTCTTTTTTCCCCCCTTTCTTTTCGTGCACTTTTTCTTCCCTTATTTATCTTTTCTTCTTCTTTGTTCTTTTTTTTTTTTTTAACTTTTCTTTCGACGAACGCGTACAATTTAATTCGATTTAACATTCGTTTTCCTAGTCTTCTTTCTTTTTTGTTTTCCTTTTCTTTTTACGTAGTTCCCTTTTCATCTTTCATTCATTCTTCATCCTCGAACAAAATGACTCGCCTCTTTTGCGTATCTCTTCAATGTTTTTTTCCATTTAAGCCGAATACAATTTCTCGATCGACGATCGCTTGTTTCACGAATATAATATGTACGTGTGAATCTGACGAAGCTTCTCTCTCCTCCGACAATCATGAAATTATTTAACATTCATAGACATATATATATATGTGTGTGTGTTTTATGTATGTATGTATGTATGTATGTATGTATAAACATCGAAAAAAGATTTAATTCAATGACGAAACGTTTGCCCTCGAGATGTCTTCAATTCTACGCGTTAACTATTCGAAAATGTCGAGAATGTTAAATCCAATTATGTATATATATATATATATATATATATATATAAATGTTCATAAGTGTACGTGAAAAGATATACGTGTAGACAGGTTAACATATAACAAGTTTTATAAACATATATATATATATATATATATATGTTTTATAAATATATATATATATATATATATATATATATATATATATAATATATAAAACTTGTGGAAACAAATGGTTGTATTTATTCATGCTAATTCACGAAGCAAATCTCTCTTTCTCTCTCTCTCTCTCTCTCTATATATATATATATATATATATATGTAAATATATTTAGAAGGAGGAATATGCATGTATTTTTTTTTACACTGATTTTTTATTATTTTTTTTTTTTTATTTTTATATATACTTTTATTCGAATGGTTTCTACCCTCTTCTTTTTTTTTTATTTCTTCCCCTTCTCTCTTTATTCGATAAGTCGAAAGTAATTTTTTCTTCTTCTTCATTTTTCTTTGTCTCGATTTTTTTTTTTTTTTGTATTAAACATCGTCGTCCTTGTCGTCGTGGTCGTTAATGACGGATAATTAAACTAATTAAACTGTGAAATTTGTTCGTTCGGTTCCGTTGCGTGTCCTATTAATCCTTTTTTTCTTTCTTTCTTTCTGTCTTTTTTTTTGTTGTTTCATTTCCTCACTTTCCCCTTGTTCGTTCTTTCGTCTCGTCGTAATCGTTACGTCATTATTTTTGAGGAAAAAATGGTGATTAAAAAAAAAGGATGAAGAGAAACGAACAAAAGTGAAAAAGAAGAAGAAAGAAAACTTGGTTACTATTCGTCAGCTCTGTTATGCGCCTGATGAATTATTTTTTTTCTTCTCTTCTCTTCTCTTTTCTTCTCTTTCTTTTATTTATTTTTTCCTCTTTCCACTTTGAAATTGTTACCAGAGAAATTTAATTAATTCGAAAACATAATTAAATGTTCTTTAATATCCTTTCTTACTTGATTAAAAAAATTCAAATTATACGTACACACACACCCCCTCCCCACACACACACACACACCACACCACACGCACACATACACACATCTCAGTACATTGTAATTCCATTAATTAGACAGATATGTCAATTCATTAAAACATTCGATATCCTGCATTTCGTTCGGAAAAAAAATTTCCTTTTCGAGAAGAAAAGAAAAGGAGAGAAAAAAAAAATGTGAAAAAAGAAAGGAAAAGGGAAGAAGAGAAACATAATTTTTTTTTTCCCGATCGAAAGTCGAAATTGTGAAAATCGGGCCTCGCAAATCGTCGCCGGGAATTTAATTAAGATTTACGTTATTTATCGTCGAAAAGAAGGAGAAAGGAAGAAGACGATAAAAAGAGAAAAAATAAAAAAAAAAAAAAAAAAGACAGAGAATCCTACGACGAATACGTCATTCAATTTTCTTCCTGCACGCACCATTGGGGGTATATATATATATATATATTTATAAAAAGAACACCATATAACAGTTCATAAAGTACGTGCAAGAGAAAGAGAGATAGATAGAGAGATAGAGAGAGATAGAGAGAACGATATTATGCATAAGGATAGAAGGGTACTTTTGGTTAGCGTAACATTTTTTTTTTTTTTTTTTTATTCAAAGAGCCTGAAACTAGCTACGCTTGCATGAGCCAAAAAAGATAAAACGAAAAGAAAAGAAATAAAGTGAGAGAGAGAGAGAGAGAGAGAGAGAGAGGATCGTTGATCCGATCCATTGTTAAGAGCCAGCTGATGTCGTCGCGTGCCAGTTGCGTGCGACTAACCCCCTTTTCATAACCTCGCCCCCCCTTTCCCTTCTAACCCCTTTACCTCTCACCCCTTTTTCTCTCTCGTACGTATTATTTTCAAGCCCGTAACGTCGGTCGTCTTTTGCACTCGTTATGCTAATTTTTATATACGATATTTATTCTCTCCCTCTCTCTTTCTCTCTCTATCTATCTCTCTATCTATCTCTCTATCTCTCTCGTTTTTTTTCTCTGGTTTACACCCCTTCGTTCCTTCACCCTCCTTTCTTATCTTCTCTTCTCTTCAATCGAGAATCCCTGTACAATTCCTCCTACTTTATTATCTCTCTTTATCCATTTACTTTTCGTCCTACTTCATATTTTTTATTTATTAATTTAATTTAATTTAATTCAATTTAATTTATTATTTAATTAATTTATTTAATTAATTAATTATTTTATTTATTTGATTGGTTGATTTATTTATATATTTAATTTAATCTTTTATTTATTTATTTATTTATTTAATTTTTTTTTCTTCAATTTTTACTTTACCTCCCTTTTTTTGTTTGTTTTTTGTACATCTTTTCGCTCTGTCTTTCTCCTCGGAATTTTACTCGGGTCAACGCGAAAGAATTCCATTTGTTTTTGTTAATCTTTCGTAGCTATCACCCCCTTCCTTTCCCCACCCTCTCTCTCTCTCTCTCTCTCTCTCTCTCTCTCTCTCTCTCTCTCTCTCACCGGCCCTTACTCACTCTTTATAAACATTTTATTTCCCTTTGAAAATTATTCGAGTGTGTCCATTTCTCTATTGTTTGAGAGAGAAAGATATATATATATATATATATATATATATATATATATTTTCTTTTTCTTTTCAATATGTATGTATGTATGTATGTACGTATGTATGTGTGTATGTGTGTATGTGTGTATGTATGTGTGTATGTACGTACGTATTTAATTGATTCCTTTTACCGATCTAATATCAAACGTTTCGACAAAGGGTCGTCGTATTCCCGCGTCCAACGCGTGTCACGATTATCGTTTACGCTTATTTCTTCAGATAATTACTTTTTTTATTATTATTATTATTTTCTCTCTCTCTCTCTCTCTCTCTCTTTCTCTTTTTCATTTACTTTAACCCTCATCTTCAATCTCCTTTTAGTTATTTCGGGAATCGAATGAAATTTCATCTCTCGTTTGGACGTTCGCCTGGAGAGAGAAGGGAGAAAGAGTGAGATAGATAGATAGATAGATAGATAGATAGATAGATAGATAGATAGAGAGAGAGTGAGAGAGAATGTAATTACGTTATCGAAGAATGTCGATATTACAATCGATGAGATTTCTTTTCCTTTTTCTTTTTTGTTTTTTTTTTTTTTTTTTTCAATTCCGAACTCGTTGGAATCATTTCGTGCAATGTTTTTGTTTAACAATGTATACGTAAGTTATTATACACGAAATATAATATAACGCGTGTAACGAATAATTTCGAGAATTTTCTTATTCGATGTAAATCGTCGTGAATTATTACATTACGTTACAATTGTTTATTATTAAAAGAAAAGGGGATGAAAAGAAAAATAAAAAAAGAGGAAGGAAAAAGAAATGATGCTTCTAATTTTGTCAGGGTCAATGTCGATGTCAATGTCGATGTCAACGTCGATGTCAACGTCGATGTCGATGTCGATAGCCAATTATCGAATATCGATATAAATAATATCGAGCGTACGCATACGTTCGCCAACAATTTCTACGATTTTTCTTAACGAATATAAAGAGACGATAGAAATTTTTTTCTTTTTTTTTTTTTTTTTTTCTTTAAACACAATCAAAATTCTTCATAACGATAGTTCGATAGTAACGATATCGATGATATAAATGATAAAAATATTTTCCCTTCGCGAAATTTTCTTTTTTTTCTACATAGAAATATTCTAACGATCGTTGCGTCGATCTAATCAATAATCATTGAAAAATATATCCATTGAACGTACATTTTTTTTTTAAACATACATATACATATTTTCTTTTTCATTCAATGAATTCAATTTATCGTACTTCCACGAGAAAACGATTTGAAATTATCGTTCTCGTAAGGAATCTATTTGCGAAGATAAAAAAAAAAAAAGAAAGAAATGCGTAAATTTACCATTAACGTAATTCGAGAGAATCGGAATCACTATAAATAATAGTTAGGGGGATGTGGGAAGGTAGGGAGGAGGTTTAAGGATATTCGATCTCGTACGTTTAAGTCGACGGGATTATTCGAGAAACTTTTGGTACACCCAGTATTGTCGTGAAGCCATTAAGGACCTTGGGGTCCCGATGGTGCCAGCGCACGCGTGGCCTCTCCTACTTATGGCAGATGGCATGAGGCCCGTGTGTCAGGCAGCTGCAACTCTTAGAGATTATGCGTGTATATACATATATATGTATGTGTATATATAAGTACGTACGTATGTGTGTGTATGTTCGACAGATATATATATATATATATATATATATATATATGTATGTATGTATGCACACACACACATATATATATTTTTTTATTATATATGTATGTATATATATATAAAGTAAAATTAGAGCGTGACGGATAGAAGCAAGCATACATTTGTATTATGGGTAGGTAGGGTAGGGGGTTAGGGGTTAGGGGAGAGCAACGAAAAGCTTCATTAAAAAAAGGGGGAGTGTCCAAAAACGGGCCCCATGGTATTATGGGTCCTGTAACGTCAGTGAAAAATTCTATTCTCTAATATATCTAGTAACCTGTTTGGGTTTTTCTTTGACCCGTGCCGTCTTTCCAACGGATAGAAATTATTTTCTAAAAACTCGATTATACTCGATCGAAAATTTAATCGATTCTTATCATCTTTTCTTCTTCTTTTTTTTTCTTGTTTTCTTTTTTTTTTTTTTTTTTGACTCTCGATTCATACGAATCGTTCCAACATCGCTCGTACGTAAAGAAATCGTGAAAGTTTCGAGTTATGTTAAAAATTTTGATTTTACTATATAATTATTATTATACGCCGTTCGGATGTTATACGATTAAAAAAAGATTAAATTATATAAATTTAAATTTTATTATATAAATAAAAATACAATTTTAAATCTAAATTATATAATTATAAATTATAACATTAAAAAAAAAAAAAACCAAATTCAAATTTTATGAATATTTATAACTTAAATAATAATTTTATTATTTAAAATATTTTTAGCTTATATATATATATATATACACACACACAGACACAAATACATAAATGTATACTATTTATAACATTCGATCAGGTCAACTCAATAATTAACTAAACCGAAGGATAATAATGAATATTATCAATAATTTCTATCGTTATAAATCCAAAAAAAAAAAAAAAGAAAATTTAATTAGGCTTAGAGTATATATTTTCAGACGTAAAGGAAGATGGAACAAAAAAATTGGAGAGTAGAAGGGGGGGAGGGAATAAAAAACCTGCCACCTGTTCTCATGTTTACACTAATATTAACATATAAAGTTTACTTCGTAATTTTTCTTTACGGTGCGTTTGAGAGAGACAGAGACAGAGGAGAAGTGCTATCGGGCCCAATAAAAAACGAAAAAGAAAAAAAAAAAAAGAAAACGAAGCAAAAGAAAAACCTAGGGTTTTACGTTCGCGAGTTGCCAACTTGCGTGAAAGTAAATGTTTTTTTCTTTTTCTTTTTTTTTTTTTTTTTTTCTTTCACGATGAAAGAGGTGTTGCATATCTACGAGTTCGGTGAATGAAAAAAACAAAAACAAAAAAGGGAAAAGAGAAAGGACAGTACAAATAGTAACTGGAGAAGAGAAGAAACGGCAACAGCAATAGCAACTTTAACAGCAATAGCAACAGCAACAGCAACAGCAGCTGCGAGATCGTTTGAATCGACTCGAGTGAGCAGCTGTCCTCTCTCTCTCTCTCTCTCTCTCTCTCTCTCTCTTTTTCGCTCATTCTCTCTCTCTCTCTCTCTCTCTCTTTTTGAATCCCGATTATGCTTCTGGATTTCGTGTCTCTTGCGCCATATGGACCGTCTCGGTTCGAGTGGGCCCTGTATAATTCCATAAATAAATTCTTCGTCGTGCCAGTCTCGCCATTCTGGCGTAAACGTTATTTTTTTCTTTTTTTGTTGCTTCGTTCGTTCGTTTGTTCGTTTGTTTCTGTTTTGTTACTTTATTTTATTTTATTTTATTTTTTTTTAATGTCAAATACCTATGGACCGTGTTGATAAAACGATACGTTTTTACGTATAATCCATTTTTCTTTATTTATTAATTAATTTTATTCCTTTTTTCTTTCTTTTCATTTTAATTATATTTCTCTCTCTCTCTCTCTCTCTCTCTCTCTCTCTCTCTCTGTCTTTCTCTTTGTCTCTTTGGTTATCTATGTCTGTCTCTCTTTCAAACGTTGAAAAGAAATAATTTGACGAATGTGCGATATGTTTCCGATAGGAATTTGTGTGTGTGTGTGTGTGTGTGTGTGTGTGTAACAACAGAATTAGATGCGACGTTAATTAATAGTGATTGAAATTTTATTGGTATTAATGTGTGCGTGTGTGCGTGCATTTTTGACGATTAAAAACGTGTATTAAATGTTGTGAAATATTATCTTTTAGATTCGTTTAATTATCGTTGTATGTGATACTACACTATCGTCTTTCTTGATATATTATTAATTTAATTTAATGAAGACGCGACACACACACACATAAATTATGACAAGAGACTTATGGTTACACACGTACCTAAGTGTCTCGTATATAATTACATTGTTCGGATGAAATACAAATTAAATATGAGAACAATTTGTATTCTGACTATCGTAAATATTTATGTTGTCGACTCGAAAGAGAATAGAAAAAAAAAAAAAAAAGAAAAGAAAAGAAAAAAAATTATCGTCGTCGAATAAACGATAATGTCCAACAAAAAAAAAAAAAAAAAAAAAAAAAAAGAAATAAAACGAATAGATATGGATTAATTTTCTCGGACGATTCGATGCATTATATTCATAAATACGTAAAACGTGGTAAATATCTTTGAACGTATCCAACCTGTTTGTACCGTTTATAAATTTATAGTTTATATTTTACGAAACACGAACACGAACACGAACAAAAATACACTCACGTAAACACAAATTTGATATTCCTTACATATATATTCATTCGTATAAATTTATTTCTTTTGAATTATTTATACATGTTCCTACCATTTCTCTCTCTTACATTATATTTCGGTATACATACACACACACACACACATACATAACACACACATATATATATATATAGATATAAATATATGTTTGTATGTATTTTTATTTAATACTTGAAAAATATTTTCCTCGTAATCTCGAAGATACTAGAAATGATTTTCAGAGAGTACTGAATAGTTCGAATTTCAACGTTGGAGAGACAAACAGAGAGAGAGAGAGAGAGAGAGAGCGTAAATCGTTTGTTGAATACCCGATTCAGATTATCTATTCTGACAACTGTGAAAGACAGAGATAGAGATAGAGAAAGAATGAAAGAATGAAAGAGAGAGAGAGAGAGAGAGATGGAGATAGAAGGGTTGACCAGGAATGGTGCGCGCGAGCGCATAATTCCGCTGCTCGTCGTCGTTGTGTTATTGTGTTGTCGTTTATCGATGGTGACGAATCGATGTGTCCAGCGGAAATCGCAATAAACGAGGATTTCGATATGAACGTACATATACAGGTATATACACACACACACACACACACATATATATATATATATATATAAGACGTAGATATGTATGTACGTACGTGTACGTATATACGTATATACATACGTACGTACGTATACACATGAAAGATAAAATGCGTTCGAGCGTGAGATATAGCGAATCGAAAAGACAATCGCTTGTATGCGGATTATTTTCCGACGGTACGGTGCGGTGCGGTGCGGTGCGGTGCGGTGCGGTACGGTGAGGTGCGTTACGATTCGGCACGACATAGCGCGTTTATTAAATCCGCGCACGATAGTTCATATCCACTTTTTTTTTTATTCTTTTATAGGGTTGGATGAGGGAGGGGGTAGGATAACCCCTTGCCGAAATCACGTACGACGTTATTTTCTTCCTGTTCTTTCTTTCTTTCTTTTTTTTTTGGTTTCCTTGCTTTCATTTTCTTTTCTTTACTTTTCTTTTTTGGTTTCTTTTTTTCCAAGGGATGGGAAGTACTCGGTTCCTTCGTTCAATCGTTCAATCGTACGCACGTTCGTACGTTCGTTCGTTCGTTTTTATTTATTTGCGTTTTTTTTTTTTTTTTTATTTTTTACAACGATTGCTGGAACGAAAAATCAAATTGCGTATAACTATTTATGTATATATATATATATATATATATATATATATATATATATTTATTTATTATGTGTGCGTGCGCGCGCGCGTGTAATATATTTCGCGTTTGTTTCTTTTTTCTTTTTTTATTGATATATTTCATTTTTATTTAAAGGAGCATCGGTACGAGATAATTTTTGCTAACGAGAAATACTTCTTTGAAAAAGAAAAAAAAAGAAAAAGAAAGGAAAATAAAATAATGAAAAAGAATGACTAATGAATAATATATCCAACAGCCGAATATAAAATCTTCTAATTTTATCTATCTTTCTCTTTTCTCCATCTTCTTCATCAACGATCGATTAGTAGAACGATTGTAAAAACCATTCCACACTGTCATTTTCTCCTTCTCTTTCCGTTTATCTTTTCCTTTTTTTAGTTTTTATTTTTACTTTTATTTTTTCTTTTAAGCCATTTTAACGGATAAAAAAAATAAACGCGTAAGCAAACAACGAAATAAACAAGCGCGCAAAAACGTACCCGTGTTGTACCCGTTCAAAACTTAATAACAATCGACGAACACGTAAATTTACTTCCGACGAACAAAGAAAAACAAAAAAAAAAAAAAAACAAAAAAGAAAAAAAGAAAAGGAAGAATAATAAAAAGAAGAGAAGAAACAACGAGAAAAAGGAGAAGGGGCCGTGAAAAAATAGAGACAGAGACAGAGTGAGAGAGAGAGAGAGAGAGAAAATTGATCTACAAATTGTACATCGCTCGTTACAAAAACCAACCCCCTAAAAACTCTCTCCCTCTCTCTCTCTCTCTCTCTCTCTCAAAATTACATATTCAATGAATAATCACTTTTGCTCCAGGCAAATCGTTCGCTTCGCAAAACGAGTTAGAAACGATTTCTAAGTAGAAAAAGTATGAGGGGTGGTTGTTGCATATAACAGCGTTCACGTTCCTAATACAATACACATATACACATATATATATACACATATATACACATATACACACATATACACGCATATACACACACATATATATATACACATACACACACATGTATATATACATATATATATATATATATACACACGCATACATGTACGTACATATACATCCATATACAATATATACCCCGTGCAGTGTCGAAAAAGTGGTTAAAGAGAGACAGAAAGATAGAGAGAGATAGAGATAGAGAGAGAGAGAGAGAGAGAGAGAGAGAGAGGGCTCTTTCGTTCATTGTCCTTAGTCGATTCTCGTCTCGGTGCCAGCTGTTGCCATTTTCTACCCTCCCTCCCCCTTCAACCCCTCTCTCTCATTCTCACTCTCACTCTCTCTTACTCGTAAACTCATTCACCTCCCTCCCTCCCTCCCTCCCGCCCCCCTTTTTTTCCACCGCACATTTTCCTTTGTCGAAAATCATCCACGTTCCGTGCGACGATCCGTACCGAAAATTAATCAAAAGGGAACGATCGTCGTCTGCACGTGGACATCAAACCCCCTCTCCCTTTTACCCCCGCTCCCTAATCCTCTAGCCCTTATTCTCTCTCTCTCTCTCTCTCTCTCTCTCTCTCTCTCACTCTCTCTCTTTCTCTTCATCGGGGAAGCGTCTCTCTTTTCGATCAAAATATTAAACAGCGTCGAACAACGTTCCAACTATTCTTTCTTACCCAAAGGCTTAGTCTCTCTCATCACACACTCTCTCTCTCTCTCTCTATTTATTTCTCTCATCACTCTCTCTCTCTCTCTCTTGCTCTCTTTCTCTCTCTCTCTTTTTATCATTCCGTCTATTCCATCTGTCTTTCTCTTTCCATCTCTCGTGTCTTCTCGTACGGCCTACGACGAAACGTGTACATGACGGGGTGTAGCGAAGGGTGGAGTGGGATGGAGTGGGGTGGGAGGAACGTGTAGGGTGGTTAAAGGGGGCGGAATAGCCGGATGGCCACGTGCCACGTCCATGGGAGTTACAATGCCTGGCTACGGCCACGTGCCCGGTACCTAACGGGTGTACTCTGAGAAAACGACCACCGGTTGATCTCACTCTCTCTCTCTCTCTCTCTCTCTCTCTCTCACTCTCTCGTTCTTCTCTTCTATGCCGTGATGCTTCTATCTCTCTCTCTCTCTCTCTTTCTTCTTTTTTTTTTTTTTTTTTTAAACCAAAGCTTTCGAATCATCGTCGCGTCGAGAGAGAGAGAGAAGAGCGTTTGAAGCTGCGGCAAGGGTGCGAGATTATTGAGAGAGGGTGGAGTGGGATTATCGGGTGCGGGGGTGGTGGTGGTGGTAGGGAGGGGGTGAGAGTACGAGGGACGAGCGTGAGACCCCCGCGAAATCTGAGATCTAAGAGACCGGAGTTGAGGATTTATATTTATTTATTTATTTATTTTTTTTTTTTTTTTTTTTTTTTTCTATATCACTCCTACGTACTCGGAATCGGACCAGACGCATAATCGAAATATTCGATGATTTCCTTTTTTATCCGTCGGGGATGATTTTTTTTCTTTCACTTTTTGCTTTTATTTTTTTTTTTTTTTTTTTGTATATTCGAGATCGGAATTACTCGAACTTTTGCCGAGTCGGATTCTTGAACGAGCGCGTTTAAACGTAGGGATCGTTTTGAGTCTATCGAATATAGATTTGGATCATCGAACGAACGGAATCGATTAGTCGATCGATGCTCGATAATTGGTTGGAAAAATTTGTTATATTGTCATTTTGTTATAACGCAGAGTGTGTTTATAGATGAAGGTGGCCGATTAAATACTTTCTTTGTTCATTTTTTTTACGACGCGACGAACTTTTACGCGATACTTTGAATGGCTTAAAAATTGGTATATATAAAGTATATATATAATATGAATAATTTATATATATATATATATATATATATATATATATATATATATGTAATAGTATAATGTTATGTATGTTACAGCCAGCCTTTTTTATCTGAAACACCCTGTATGTGTATATATATATATATATATATATGATTAAAAATTAAAATTGAAGGTGAATTAAATAATAGTCATTCGTCGAACTCGATAAAGGATTTCGAAAAAAACGATACACACATAATTATATATATAATACACATATATATACGCACATACACAAAGAGAGAAAAAGAGGGAGAGAGAGACAAAGAGAGACAAAAAGAGAGAGAGAGAGAGAGAGAGAGAGAGAGAGAGAGATCGTATTACCTCAGTCGAATAAGGGGGATGATAAATTACTTTTCTTCGCATACTAAGCACGTCGTTAGAAGTTACTTGGCAATGGTAGATAACGTGACGATCGTCGATCATCCCTATCGATTTTTTGATTTTTGTTCCCTTTTTTTTTTTTCTTCTTTACTCCTTCTTTCTCTTTCTTTTTTACATATTTAAATAAAGGCACGCCATAGTAATTTTTCTCCCATTACACGTATTTTATTATCCTCAATATCATCGCCTCGCTAATGACGAATTATATTAAAAAAAAAAAAAAAATAACAACAAAATAAAAAAAAAAAAAAAGAAATTGGAATATTAACTTTGCACGAGAACTTCGTATTGTCTGAATGGTATTTCCTGTCCGTCATATGGTATATACAAAACCCCATGGCTTCTTTGCACCTAAGAGATAGAGAGAAAGAGATAGAAAGAGAAAGAAAATATTAAGTGGAACGAGAAAGAAGTTAAAAGAAATTGAAAGGAACAAATATTATTAATATATACTTACGCACATATATAAATAAATAAATATTTATATATATATATATATATAAATATATATTAATAATGTTTTATATGATATACATGCATTATATACCTTTCCAACGCAAGGGACACCATTGTGATATGTACGGCCAACGTAGAGAACTTCACCATTAACTGTCCCACCAGCTTCAACGGCATTTTCAGGAACGTGCCCGTCACCCGACGGGATCCATTTGAAATCCGTTGGCATTAGAATCTAATCGATTGAGAATAGACGACGAGGATTATTAAAGTTTGCTCGGAGAGATATTCTCCAAAGTGTTGCCTAACTCTAACGTTAATACTCGTACTAATCGATTTCGTTAGTCTCCCGAGTAAAGAGATAGGGAACATTGTTGATATAGTTACTTTAAAATACATACGTACTTACGTACATACATACATACATACATACATACATACATACGTACATGTGTGTGTGTGCGAATAGATAGATATAAAGAAGGTTAGCTAATCCTCATTAATATTTTAACCACGTAAATAAATTATTGTCGGATAGGGCTTATTGGTCAGTTAATAATTAGTCGTGCCACTTCTATACTAACGTTAGAATTCTATAGTGTTATTGCGAACGAGTAAGGGGGATTCGAGTTTATACCGTTAACATAATTTTCACGTATCGTTAGAATAACTTTCGTCCAAGAAATTCCAAGTTCTTTTCTTTTTTCTTTTTCTTTTTCGTTTATTAAACGTATCACAAACACACACACACACACACACATATACATATATCATATCGGTGACGAGTTATTCGGATTATTTTAAATTACCATCAAATAATTCGTGTTTCATACGTTCATTGACGTCGTGACGTAAGTAACGCCAATATGATCGGGATTAATTATTTTTATTATTATTATTTTTTCTTTCGACGTTGATCTCGAAAATACGATGTATATATACGTGTATACACATGTAAATATCGGATTATTTTAAATATACCTCGAATTCATGTTTCATGTGTTCATTGCCGTTGTGACACACGTAAGCAACGCTATGATCGGGTTTTACTTTAGCCGGTAAAACGTCGCCGTGATGCCTGGCACGTCCAACAACGAGATTCATCCCGTCCAAATCTCTACCAATCGTGATCATGTTCGGTTGCCAACGGCATCTTTCAGGACCGTGAGGATAATGGACCCATTTGTATCCTAAAAAAAAAAAATTTAAAAAAAAAAATAAAAAAAAACACGTCCAAGGATCGTTCGTACTTTCTCAAAACGTTTACGTCGAGCTTAACTCAAAGAACAACAAGCAATTTATTTCATTTCATTTTATTTCGTTCCGAGTAGAAAATTATTTGCGCTGAACGATATAGATTTTTTTTCTTCTTGGTTTTTGGCTTTTCGTTTTTCTTCTTTTGTCGATTTTCGCAATCGACGTCCGTAGCAAATCTTCCTCGCCTTCGAATAAATCTTATCGATGAATATCGATATCGAATCTTATCGATTGAGATATCGAGCGACGGACGTCAAATACGAAGATCGAAAACAAAAAAAAAAAAAAAACGCAACAAAAAAATAGAAAAGACAGAAAGAATAAATAATAAATGAATGAATGAATGAATGAATAAATAAATCGAACGACACGTATATACCAACGTCCCTTCGATAATCGATATCGAAGATCGTTGATGAGCTGCGCGAGTTCGATTGAAGCGTTCGAAACAAAAAAAAAGAAAAAGTAAACGAATGATACGTAATTCCAATGGATATTTTAATCTGATACGAGAATTTTAAAAATGGCGAGTTTGATTTTTACGGAGCTTTGGTAAATGCTTTTTTTTTTTTCAAAAAGAATTTTTTTTACCTGGCATTTTCTTACGTTGATTTATCGACAAGATACCCAAGCACTATTTATGTATATGACGTTTTTTTTTTTTTATTTAATCGATCAATTTAATTTTCTTCCTAATTATCTCTTCGTTATTTCACTTTCGAGAAGGAGATTCCTCTTCTTTTTTTATTTATATGTATATATATATTTTTTTTTGGTTAGCTTAGTTCGAACGAGTATCGAAAACGTGTCTTATGAGAAGAGTGGCTTATGACGGTCTGGGCGTAACTGAGATCAAAATCATATGGCATGGACGTATCGTGCGTTATCTAAAGCTGTCTTATCTCATTTCGCTTTAACTTGCCTGCCGAGTCGAGTTTAAAAAAGCCACTCTATATATATATATATATATATATATATATATATATACATATACACGTAACTGAGTCATTTCATTTTGTCAAACCGGACAAAAACGGGCGAAAAGTGACCTTGGGTTCTCTGATTTTTAAATAAATTTTTTTTTACAGGTTTTCTGTAACAAATGACGAATCAAACCAATTTTTACTTTTTTTTTTATCATTCCTAGTTTAGAAGTCACACGGGGTTGAAATTTTCGAAAAAACGACGAAAGATCGAAAACACGGTCTCCTTTAATCGCTCGTACATTCGATTCTAGTAATCCTACAGACTTCTACAAATACGACTTTTCTAGCTCTTGAATGACACTTCAACGACATATTTTTTCCATTCCGCTGTAATTGACCATTTCGTTCGTTAGAAACAATTATATTTTTCAAACGTGATTTTCGAGACTTTCGTTAGCTTTAAAAATTATGAAAAAAAAATATCATCGTATTCCTTGATCGATTCTCTATAATAGCCTAGAATTATAAAATGGAGGATTGATAAGAAAACTGTGTCAAACCAACGGTTGATTCACAGGCGACGCCGCGGGCGTGTTACTTGACTTGTTACTGACTCATATATTGTATTTTCACTTTAGTCATCGATTATATATACATATAGAGTTTCCTTTCAAATCGTAAATTTCACTTCTCCGAAAAATTCTTATTTATTTAACCTAATCGAATATAAGATACGCAGAATAGAAATAATATCGGCCGATAAGAACGAACAATTTCAATGTTAAAAATTTTTAACAATGAATTATTTCCTTTTGATCTTTTGATTTATGATAGTTGATTTATTATCAAACCATCGTATTATATATGCATGTAAGTACATACGTGTTATATTTTAGAATGAAAGAATATAATAACGCCGGATAAAAAAAAAAAAAAAAAAAAAAACAAGGAAAAAAAAAATATCGTTATATTATATGGTCGTTATTTTTAAGACAAAAAGAAATCCAAATTTTTTTTCTATCTCTTTTCTCGCAAATAACAAGAGCGTGTATTTAATTTAATTGTCCAAATAAAAATGAATTATCGTTACATTGTATGGTCGTTACTTTTAAGTAAAAAAAGAAAAAAAAAAGAAAAAAGGAAAAATAAGAACGATGAACGATTAATATTACACGTGTATGTTTGTAAATGTAACTTATCATTTTTACGTATGTATTGTACATTGTATATACATACATACATACACACACATGTATGTATGTATGTATGTATATATATATATATATATATATATATATATATATATATATATATATGTATATATCAGAGAAAGATCACACATAATGAATGTGATGGTTTGAATTTAAAAACGGCGAACGTCCGGCGATTCGATTTAAAGTCAATCTGGATTAATTGCATAATTCGTTGCGCACCGACGGATTACGTTGCGCGAGATAATTTCATTTGCTTCACGGTAGGCGAGGCAGAATGATTAAAGGGCATCTAATGCGTGCGTGTGTGTGTGTGTGCTCGAGGCAGTCGACGTACCGACTCGATTATATACGAAAAATTTAATTATTTCCAACGATTGACGCTCTCTTAAAAATTCTATTCCTTTTATCCTTTTCTCCCCCTTTCGCGTTTTCTCCTTTCCTTTTTAGATTTTCTTTCGATCTTCTTACCTACGATTCTCCGAACTTCCTGAAATCTTTCTTAAAAATTTTTCCGACGCCTGAAGAAAGATCGACCGTTCGATTCGAACCAACGACGACAGGAAGGCGAACTAGAAAGAAAGAAAGAAAGAAAGAAAAAAAAAAAAAAAGAAATATCTCTCGACGTCCGACGATTTTTATTATTCGATTTATAATTCGATAAGGACAAAAGAAATGGAAGGAGAAGAAATGAGATCGAGGATTCTTTTTCTACTTCCTCATTTTTTTCTTTTTCCTTTTTTTTTTTTTTTCCCTTTTAATTTTAAATTTCAAACGAATTCTTATCCGTACGATGATACAACACGTAGTACAATAAAGTGCGAGCTAAATATACCAGGAGTAGATAATATCGTATTAACGTTATTATCGATATTGGGCGTTCAGAGCTTCGTGTATGACGAAGTTTCATGGAAGACGAAGAGATAAGATCGTACGATCGATCGATCATCGATCATCGATCATGTGTCGATAGATGTTGATCGTTGTAACGAATCAAGTCTCTTATCGATAATAGCAATGAATCGATACGTGTTTCCATGTACCTACTAATATATACCTACATATATACATACATATATATATATATATATATATGTATGTACACACACACACACACACACACACATACACATTTTTCTATATTAATATACGTTGTCGGTAAATACATACGAGTAAATTTGTGTACATACATTCGTTTCTCTTATAGAACAAACCGGAAATACCATATCACTGTTTGTCTATCCAATATATGTGTGTGTGTGTGTGTGTCTTTCTTTCTCTTTCTGTATGTTTGTGTGTGTGTATACTCATATTTCTTTCTTTTCCCTAGCGAATAATTTCCACCCACGTAAAGACACACAAACACACACATACATATATTTATATATATATATATATATATATATATATATATATATGTATATATATATGATATATGAGAGGGAGAGAGAGGTTTATCCTCCCTCTTTCCTCCTCCTCCTCCTCCTCCTCCTCCTCCTCCTCCTATTCATTTGTTATCCTGTCTAGTTTCGAGACGATACGAGTTCGATCGCGTGCCGTTCGAGATTATTTTTCGCGAGGCACGTCGAACGAACGGAAATAACTCGAGAGGATAGGCCACAAATTCTGATAACGGAGGAATTAAACGGTCAAGTTAAGGGCCTTCCTCACTCCCACCCCCACTCTCCCACCCCTACTCACTCTCACTCTCTCTCTCTCTCTCCTTTGCTATCACCCACCCTATCCCATTTATCGTTCTCCACGTTTCTTTTTTGTCCCCCTCTCTTTCTTTATTTTTTCTTTTATTTTTTTTTCTTTCTATTTTTTTGGGAAGGATTTTTGCATTTTCCCCATTCGTTCCTAATCTCTAACCCTCCCTCCCACTCCCGTTTATATTGCGAGCATCGATTTCGATCGTATGCTTCTCGTCCTTTTTTTCTCTTTTTTTTTTGCTCGATCTTTTTTATCTTCCCTTTTTTTTGTTTTTTATTTTTCCTTGGATAATCAACTGCGTCGAATTTACAATGCATTTCACAATGATTTTTATCAAATTTTTAATATTCGTTCGTTCGTTCGTTCATACGATTATGATTTGTAATATATTTATTTGTTTTTCTTCTTTATTTTCTCTCTCTATCTCTCTCTTTCTTTTTAAATATACGCACACATAATGCTAGTATCGATCTTTGAGATACGATTATTTATAGTTTTATTCGCGCGAAATATATACCATACGTACGAGTGATAGGTACCTTTAACGTGTGATCTTTTAATTAGGTTTTTTCTTTTTTTTTTGTCCTCTTTTTTCAATGATTTTTCAGGGCGTCAAAAGCAACACCATTGTCGACGAATACCAATGGAATTAAAACTTACGATTTTATTTACACGGTCGCTCCTCGATTAAATATATAGACATATATATGTATATATATTGCAATATATATTGTGCAATATATATTGTGATCGAATAAACAAAAATAAAATACCGTCCTCGTGTTACAGATATTACGATATGTTTGTCCTCATGTTTGCATTTATAAATTAATATCACGTGATTTGATAAATATCGAACGAAGTAAAAGAAAAAAGGAATAATAAAGAAGAAAAAAATCAAAAAAAAAAAAAAAAAAAAAAAAAAAATAGAAACAAATTTGACGTACGATCGAGACGATCGAAATTATTTCTCCTTACGAAATTTAATTAGACCGTAAAAAAAAGTGGGTATAAACTTTTAATTTATCATGCACACGTACACACACGCATATATACAAACAAACACACACGCACGCACGCACGCACGCACAGAGAGAGAGAGAGAGAGAGAGAGAGAGAGAGAGAGAGAGAGAGAGAGAGAGAGAGAGAGAGTTGAAAACTTGCATCGAACTTTATACCTCGATCTTATTTGTAAATCTTGTTTCTTTCGAAAACTAATTTTTTCTCGTCCCTCCCATTCCTCCTCTACAGTTCTCCACCCACCATCTTTTTATTAATCAAAGTCGAAGGATTTTAATGAAAGAGAAACGCGCCTAGCGTGGATTCGCGGCGGTACTTCGTAATTTGCGGTTAACCTTAACAAGCGGGAAATAGCGGTGCATACAGGCGTACCGTGTAATTATCTACTATGAAATCGGTTCGGCCAAAATCATTACGTTTCGCGGTAAAAGCTCTAACCGAATAAAATGAACGAAAAAATTTAGGCATACGAATATATTTATATATATATATATATATATATATATATATATATATATATATATATATGTATATGTATTTGACACTGTTCGATTTTATTATTAAAATAATACAAATTGAAAAACATGCATATATATATATACATGTATGTATATTTGTGCGTATATATCACATACATTTATTAATTATCATATTTCTTTTTTAACAAACTTAAATTATAATAAATTTTTTTTTTATTACGATTGCATCGTCCAGTCGATCAAAAAATACATTTATATACTTATAATATAATAAGACCTTGATACATACATACATACATACATATATATTATTATTATTATTATTATTATTATTATTATTATTATTATTATTATATATTATGTAGCATATACGCTTATGTCAGATTTACATTTAATCGTAAATCGGCGTACGCGACCTCGATAACTTTCCCCTTATTATTCTCGATTCTCGAGTGAGCACGAAAAATAGAGGGTTGGTAGGCACTGGCCACCTCCACCCCCTCCCCCACCCCCCACCACCGAGCGCATAAAAGGGAAGGGACTAGTAATCGCGTGAATTCCCATGATACGTCGAAGGGACTCATGGGAGGATGATGATGGTTCGAATGATTATGGGGGAGAAAACCGAAATGGAAAAAAATAGACGAAGCTACTACGAATCGAATCCAATATGTTCTCTCTCTTTCTATATATATATATCTTTCTCTTTCTCCCTTAATCTCATCGTACGAGATATTTCTTTTCAACCAAAATATTTTATATATTGACAAAAACAAATTCTTCAAGTACTAAGTTACTAAATTAATGAAGTTTATTCGTCGATTTTAAAGTAGCGAGGAAAAACACGAAGAATATACTATCGTAAAATAAATAAATAATTTTTATTTATACCAATCAACGTTTATATTAATTCTATCGTTAACAATTTTTATCAGTTTCGTTATCCTATTTAACGTACGTATTTCATTGAGTATCATTAATGTAGCGTGTTTCATCGAATAGGTATTATATATTTAACAAATATTCGATTTATAAATTGTACCGTGCAATATATACGTAGAGCAACGTATTTGTAATAGAGTGAACATTATTATTATGCTGTCTGATTAATATTTTACTAAAAAAAAAAAAAAAAAAAAAAAAAAAAAAAAGAAAAAAGAAAAGAGATATAAGATTTATATATTTATTTCTGAACGAAGAAAATTTCAACTTTTACGAGAGAGAGAGAGAGAGAGAGAGAGAGAGAGAGAGAGAGAGAGAGAGAGAGAGAGAGAGAGAGAGAGAGAGAGAGAGACAGAGAAAGAGATAGAACAAAAGAAAATGAAGAGCAGAGCTCGATTTATATTTCTATTGTTGTGCTGCATCCGTTCGTAGAGTTAAGAAGATTTGCACGGATATATATATATATATATATAAGGATTCTTTAATTATGTTCAAGCATTAACGAGAAAAACAATTCAATCTCTCTCTCTCTCTCTCTCTCTCTCTGTCTGTCTCTCTTTCTTTCACTCTCTTGAACGAATTAATTTCCACTTTCCGAATGATACTAGAGTAGTTTCAAGTGCAAACGTTTATCCGTTAAATAAAACTAACTCCTGCTTATTTTTGCGCGCCGTTTCGTCTTACTTTATATCGGATAAAATAAGAAAAAAGAGAGACAGAGAGAGATTGAGAGACGAAGAGAAAATCGAATCAAGAAAGAAAGAAAAAAGGACTGAAAGTGAAAAAAAGAAAAAATTAAAAGTCTTCGATTATTCGTGTGACGATGTGAAGCGAATGATCACCTTCTCTTCGCTCGAAAAATCATTATTTTGGATATGAAAAAATTATTCATCCTCGCTCGTAAAATCATTATTTTGAAAATGAAACGAAAAGTCCATCCTCGCTCGAAAAATCATTACTTTGGAAATGAAACGAGAAGTCCATCCTCGCTCGAAAAATCATTACTTTGGAAATGAAACGAAAAATTCATCTTCGCTCGAAAAATCATTATTTTGGAAATGGAAAAAAAAAAAAACAAGAACAAAAGAACAAGAACAAGAACGAGTATGAGAACGAGAAATGAAACTAAAAAAGCGACAGAGAGAGAGAGAGAGAGAGAATAAAAGAAGAGAAAGAAAAGCGAGGAAACAAAAAATGATGGAAGAATAATAAAGATGAAGAAGAAGAATAGAAGAAAAATGAAAAAGAATAAGAATAAGAAGAAGAAGAAGAAGAAGATTAGGAAAGAAGAAAGAGAGAAAGTAAAAAAGAAAATAAAAAAGAAAAAGAAAGAAAGAAATGTATTTAGGGGGACGTACGAGAAGAAAAATTCTTCGTAGAGAGCGATACTTCCTAACTTTACGATGAAGAGAGAGAGAGAGAGAGAGAGAGAAAGAGAGAGAGAGAGAGAGAGAGAGAGAGAGAGAGAGAGAGACAGATAGGCATATAGGGGTTGTAAACCATAGAAATAGAGAAAGAGAAAGAAAGAGAGAGAGAGAGAGAGAGAGAGAGAAGGTAAGAAGATGGGAGTAATAGGGGGTGGATTGGGGGTTGGGTACGAGGGTGGATAGAGTGAACAAAGAAACGAAACTCGGCCTCTTTGTCGGCTTTACGCTTCCTTTGTTCGACTCTGGCCGCCACGCGACGTGCCGAAGTTTGTGGCGCGCGCGCGCGCGCGCGCGGTAGGGGTAGGTAGGTATATAGGTAGGTGGATAGGGGGAGGAGGGTAGGGAGTGAGGGTTCGTTGTAGAGAGAGTAAGGTTGCTTCGAATGGGGTAGTTCGTTCGGTACGCAGCCGACATGGCGATGGATCGATACAGCACCAAGGGGTAGTGTTATGGGGGTGACTCTCTCTCCCTCTCTCTCTCTCTTTCTATCTATCTATCTATCTCTATCTATCTATCTATCTATCTATCTATCTCTCTATCTCGCTGGTAATACACGGGAGGTAGAGAGAGATGGGATAGAGATAGAGATAGAGATATAGATTGAGAGAGAGAGAGAGAGACTGAGCTGAGAGAGAGAGAGAGAGAGAGAATGTGTATAATACGTGCACTCCCTCCACGTTTGCAATGGTAGCACCCTATTCGT
This sequence comes from Dolichovespula saxonica, assembly GCA_911387935.1. Taxonomy (NCBI): domain Eukaryota; kingdom Metazoa; phylum Arthropoda; class Insecta; order Hymenoptera; family Vespidae; genus Dolichovespula; species Dolichovespula saxonica. The sequence continues at coordinate 2,373,434 of OU427011.1, forward strand.
CAATCCTCGTCCCTTATCCAACATGAACGCTTTCTCTTTGTTCGAGTTCGTTAAACTTCCAGTCGGTCGACGTTACCCTCTATTTCTTTCTCTTTCTCTCTGTCTCTGTCTCTTTCTCTGCTTCTTATATTGGCCTACCCTTAATTTCGTCTATCTTTTTCTAATCTTTATCTATGTATGTATGTATGTATGTATGTGTGTGTGTGTGTGTGTGTGTGTGTGTGTGTATGCGCGTGTTCGTATTCGCGTATGCATCTTTCCTGGTATTTCATAATTGCTTTTGATTACGAATTCACGATACTAATTAATAAAATCGTTCTTTGGAAATGGAACGTTGTTTATTATTTATTTGTATGTGCTATGGTATAGTATAATATTGTATAACGTGGATGTACGTATATATTTGTTTATTATACACATACGTACGGAATCATATATATATATATGTGTGTGTGTGTGCAATTTATTGTGATTTTATTTATAATAACGTCTCTCTCTTTTACTCTCTATTTTATAATTGTTAGATGTTATTTAAAAATAAAAATAAAAATGTTCAATTAATTCACAATACATACGATATATTCGAGATCACGAAAGATCACGAAAAACATACGACACACACACACACACACACGCGCGCGCGCTCGGACATACATCAAGTACATGTAGTACATCAAAAAAAAAAAAAAAAATAGAAAAAAGAAAAGAGAAAATCTTTATTTGATAAGAAAAGAGAGAGGAACGTGCAACGGTGCCTATCTTTATATATTTAACTTCTATCTTTTTATTTCGATATCATCTGAAAACTAGTACGAACGCGTAATAAGATAAAGGATGGTTACACTTTTGTGTCTGTGTGTGTGTCTCTCTGTGTGTGTGTGTGTACCATAGAGAAAATTGTCCGACTATAAAACGTCACGTATCACTGAAAATCTTTTGTAATACAAAAAAGAAAACATCCCCTTATCCTCGACTACTTTCTAATCTTCGACGTGATCCAAAAATATAATATTATCTCTCTCTCTCTCTTTCTCTCTCTCTCCCTCTCTCTCTCTCTCTCTCTCTCCCTCGAGCGTGCTCGCCCGCGCGCAAATATCATATCGCACGTAATCTATCTTACGGTAAAATTTCATACGCGATAAAAACTCTTACGTAAGTTGAAATTCTTAAAACACCTAAACGTTTCCGATCGATCGTTCGAGATCGAGATATCGACCAATATCGATACCGAGCACGAAAGATAACAGTAAGAGAATTTATTATCGTATGGGGACGATACAACGACGCGATTCAAATTTCTCGAAACCTTTCGAAAATTTTTCGAAACCTTTAAAAATTTCTCGAGACCTATAAAAATTTCTCGAAACCTTTGAAAATTTCTCGAAACCTTTGAAGATTTCTCTAAATCGTTGAATGTACTACGTCGTTCGAAGAAATTGTTTTTGTCTCGCGTTAACGAACGTTTTGTTTCTTCGGAATCAACGACAACGCCACTCTCTCTCTCTCTCTCTCTCTCTCTAAGCTCTAAGCTCGTCTAATCGGACCATTCAAGGAAGCTTCGTCGACGTTCCACCTTCTTCTTCCTTTTTTTTTATTTTTTTTTTCTAATTGTTCTCCTTCTATCCTTTCGTTTCCTTTTCTCTCTCTCTCTCTCTTTCTCATTTTTTTTATCGGTCTCTTTTTATCCCAACGTCTTTCGAGTACTCGTCTATTTTCGTTTTAACGTCCTCCATTGTTCCCATCGAAATGATGACGCTTAACGAAGAACGGGACACACAAAACACACACACACACAGATAAAGAGAGAGAGAGAGAGAGAGAGATACATACACAGAGATACACGTTTTACGTTCCGGTAGAGTTCCACTGACTCAGAACAATAGAATAAACTTGTCGAGTGGATAAAGAAAAGTGGTTGCCTCTCGTAAAGTTCGAAGAAAATCGTTTGCGTGACGATAATTATCATTTTTTTACTCTCTCTCTCTCTCTCTCTCTCTCTCTCTCTGTTTGTCTGTCTGTCTGTCCGTCTCTGTCTCTGTCTCTATCTATCTGTCCGTCTGTTTCCCTCTTGCTTTAAATTATGAGCGAGTACTTGTCAGTTAGAGAACTTCCTTATTAACCCTTTCATTTCTAACGCCGAACTATAGTCGGCATCCATGCGTAGATTTTGCGGTTATAAGAGCGATGACTATAGTCGTACAACCATGAGATAGATGGATATAGATATAGAGAGATAGAGAGAGATAGAGATAGAGAGAATGATCTGTGAATATACTAATGTCGACTATAGTCAAGGTATTCGTGTAATGAGCCGTGTACATTATATAGTTCGACCCTCATATCATCTCTCTCTCTCTCTCTATCTATCTATCTATCTATCTGTCTATCTATCTCTCTCTTTCCGTAAGTGCGTGTATATCTATTTAAATACGTGCGTGTTGGTGAGTGTACGACCTTGGGAGGAAAAAGAAGAGAGAGAGAAGAAAGAAAACAAAAAAGAAAAATTCTTTCCAAGGACAGTAATCTCTACAATGAATTGGTGAAACTTTGTCGTGAACGTATTTCTTTTTTTTCCTTTCTTTTTTTTTCTTTTCCTTTTTCTTTCCACTCTTCCCTCCTCCCATCTTCCCACCTCTCGATCCTCCCCGTATATATCACCACCCACCCATTCAAGCATAATAAAATCATAAACGACGTTAAGATACGTTAAGCGTTTTATCCGACGATTGAAATACTTTTAAACACGTTCTATCATATATGTATTATATTTATGTGTTGTATGTATGTATGTATGTATGTATGTATGTATGTATAATATATTTGTCTAATTGTAGATAAAAATATATATACATATATATATATATATATATATATACATATATATATATATATATATATAAAATATATTTATAATCATAGTATGAATTGAATTATGAAAAGCATGAATATATAATGAATTTGATAATTATTTTAAAACTGTATGGAAGCGATGGCGAAAGAAGACGAATAGGATGACGATGACTATGACTATGACTATGACGATGACTATGAGGATGATTCAAAACGAGGTTCGATCAAACATTCGGCTACTTCCGTGATTTACCCTCGAAATACCAACGTCTTCTGTTTTCTTCTACTTGACTCTTCTAGATCCTCCTCTAGATCCTTTCGGCGAATGCATCTACCGAGCATTCGTTCCATTTAAAATGCATTAAACCCCCTCTCTCCCTCCCTCTTACACACACACTTTCTCTCTCTCTCTCTCTCTCTCTCTCTGTCTAGTACTCGTACTCGTAACCATACTCGTACTCGGTCTTTTCCTTTACCAGCGCAAAGACCTTCAAGTTAAGAAGTCCACATTACTTTCTGAATTCCACTTGCAAACCTGACGTCACTGCCATTAGGATTATTTTCAAAAGCACTGGAAAGATATGCCTCTCGTATTACGAGTCAAGCTTGCACGTTTGGCGGCAGCTTATGTAAGCTTATGGTACTTCTCTCTCTCTCTCTCTCTCTTTCTTTCTCTTTATCTTTATCTTCTCTCTCTCTCTCTCTCTCTCTCTCTCTCTCTCTCTCTTTTTCTCGCTGTTATCGTCAAAAATTCGCCAAGCGTTCTTCGTCCCTACTCATACCGAATTATAATTTAAAATATATGATAAACTCGAACGAGGATTATATCGTATTATATCGAAACGCGATCTTCTAATCGATCTATTATTATTATTTTGGTTCCATCATTTATAAAAAATATATATATATATCTTTTTTATAAACAAATACATATATATATATCTCTTTTTAATAAACGAAGAAACCAAAATAATAATAGATCGATTATATATATAGGGTGTTTCAACTAAAGGAGACCGCCTATAACATACGTAACATTATACTATTATATATATATAAACTATTCATAACAAAACTCTTTTTAAATCATTCAAAGTATGAGAAACAAAGCACGAAGAAAATACTTAGACGATCTCCTTTAGATAAAACACCCTGTATATATAAAATTAATAAATACATAAATAAATAGATAAATAGATAAATGCGACCTAAAAAGAAAGAGAAATTATTATTTTTATAGTCTTTGTCTATTTATCTCTCTCTCTCTCTCTCTCTCTCTCTCTCTTTCTTATATCAAACAGCTAGAATAATCTCGCGTAAGTGTACCATAAGATACAAAATCCTGGTAAAGCCATAGAGAAAAATAAGGATGCATCTATCCTACCCACCCCTCCGACCCCTCCACTCTACACTCGACCCGCGCCTACGTATATCCCCTCTCCAACCCCTTCACAACCTCTCCTTCAACCCCCGATCGCAACTTCTCTACCATCTTCAGTCGAACCTTCTCTTTTTCCTTATCCAACAGAATGGCGTATTCCAGGACCAAATAGAAACGTTTTCTAATGCGTTAGATACGTTTCCTGCAAAATCGTATTCTCTCTCTCTCTCTCTCTCTCACTCTCTCTCTCTCTCTATCTATTTATCTATCTCTCTCTCTTTCTTGTTCATTCGTTTCGTTTCGTTTCGTTTCGTTTCGTTCTACTATGAGTATACGCAAGACCGCCATTATGAATTCTACGAGTATATACTTCCTATTCATATCGAACCATTTTATAATGGAATATTCCAAGAGTCGTCGGGAACGATTACGTTCCACACAACTACGAATACTTGTACAGGGTGGTCTAATAGTATCGAGGATGGTGTTTATTTACCTCCATGAATAACATCGTCCGAATATTTTGATGACGAATCTTAAGAGATAAGAGAAAGAAAAATGAAGGTAAAAACATTTATTATTACGAGATCGGTAGGTACGTATTTTTGAAAGGGTTTTTTTTTTTTTTTTTTAATCAGGCTCGTAGCCTTCAACGCCATAACGAAGGTTTTACGATCTGCGAAGTAGTATCGATCGATAATTGTCGTTGAAATTTATCGAGAGATAATCGTTAATAATGATATTGAATGATAATTTTTAATAATGTTATTAAAGTATTATATGATATATTATTTGATATAATATTAAGGATATAGTATTTGAAAATTTTTTCACATAAACGCGGTTCGATCAAAATCTATGCATATGTAATACGTTCGATTTAATCCGACGATTAAAAAGATGATTTAAAATTAATTAATATATATATATATATGTGTGTGTGTGTGTGTGTGTTAGTGTCATATCTGATACTAGCACCTATAAAACCGTCGTTTATTAATCATTATGAAAATTCATTGTAAAACGATCTTACGTGTAATCCGCAATCCATCCATCCATCCACGTATCCTTATCTCGATCTTAAGGTGCAAGACATAATAACATATATTCATGTCGCATCAGGACTCGTAATTAACATTCTAATGGAGGAAAAACAACAAGGGGGTGAGAAAGAGACAAAGATATAAGAGAAAGAGAAAGAGCGAGAAAGAGAGAAGGAAAGAAAGGAAAAGGGAGAATGGAAAAAAAAGAAAGAGGGAGGAGATTGAGATTGAGAGAGAAAGAAGAAAAAAGAGAAAGAGAAAAAGAGAAGGAGAGAGAGAGAGAGAGAGAGAGAGAGAGAGAGAGAGAGAGAGAGAGTTGATACATATGTTCAAAGATTCATTTATCATTAAGCTTACCGATAATTTCTCGACTCTCTACACTTCCTCGTTCTCGAGCTGAATAACGAGAGAGAGAGAGAGAGAGATTATTTATTATGTCGTCGAGAGAGAAAGAGAGTTAAGGTCGCCTCGTTAGAGAACCAAGACGATTAAATATACCTGTTCTTGTGTTAGTTCATGTGTGTGTGTATCTGCATATATATATATATATATATATATATATATATATATACATATTTAAGCATATATTAATATAACCTCTATCCGCGTATATTCGTTCATTTATATATCGTACGTAAGTATTTTCTACATAGATATATCCCAAGTACATAAATATATATATGTCTTTCTCTCTCTTATGTACATCCCTTCACACACGTGTATTCCCTTCCATATGAATATATTACAACCGTTCTGTATATGCATACGTTCGTATATGTGTTTTTCCTTGTACATAAACAACAAATACATACAACACGTACGTGTATCCATTCATATGTATAAACGTATATATATATATATATATATATATATATATATATATATATATATATGAGATATATGTACTTGTACAAGTATGTACGTATGTATTTGTGTAGGTACATTAGTGTAGGTTCGACTATGATGTTCCGTAAGACGCGATACATCGTGGACCGTAAATTATTCATTCATGCCACGTTCGTTACAATCCACCCTCTCCCTCCCCCAACCCTACTCCACACACACACTCTCTCTCTCTCTTTATCTCTATCTCTATCTTTATCTATCCATCTGTATCTATCTCACTCTCCGTCAGTGCACAAGAGGCTCGCGCGATTCCGCGTGGAGTGAACCCGAGTATGCAAATATTGTGCGCAACGTGCGCTCTGACACGTCGTACGTGTCCGTGTAAACGATACAATCTTACACGAATACGTCTGTGTGTGTTCGTGTATGTTTGTGCGTGTGCGTGCGTGCGTGTGTGTGTGTGTTCGTTTATGTATATACGGATGGATTAACATTGGCTCACTTCGCCTACGTCGATCGTCGGTTGCTAATGCGAGAAGGTAGCTTATGTTTATGCGATAAAAATTCATTACTCTTATGATTTTTAAATCGTCGAGAGACTCTTCGAGGAACTCGAGACATTCTTTTTATTTCGTTTTTCTTTCCTTCCCTCTCTCTCTCTCTCTCTCTCTATCTCTCTCTCTCTTTTGTCTATTTTTTTTTTCTTTTATTTTTCCTTATCTCGTTATATTTGTTTGGAGTTATTTCAATGTACGTAATGTAAATGTAAATGTGTGTGTGTGTGTGTGTGTGTGTGTGTGTGTGTAGATGTACGTATGTGAGCACATGTCTTACTCGTTGACCCGTTTAAAAACTTTGCCTTTTATTATATCTCATTAATATTGTAATCGTACGAGAATAATTATGCTTTTATATTTTATTACTCGTTTCGATGCATTTTTAATAAGAAATATATATATATATATATATATATATATATATATTTAAATGATTATTAATGCAATGTACTGATAATATCAAAGTGGATCAATAGACAGTTTATTATTTACCCGCGTTACTTCAATGTAGAACACGTCGGGGACGTATCGTTAAAAGTGGAGTTTATAATATTATTTATTTTTTCGTATTAAAACTTAGAAAGATGAGAAATATTATTCGCTCGATAAATAAAATAATCAAACTAAATTATATGATCGATCCTTCTTCGTGTCGTACAATTATTTTATACGAGAAAAAAAAAAAAAAAAAAGAAACAGAATTTCTTCCATTTATTTCATTATAAATAAAAAATTGACATATCAATCGAAGTTCGCATCGTGACGATTACTCGTCATTTATCATTTATCATTTATCATTTATTCAGATGGATAAAGTTCGTTCGATGGGATAAAATTGAAAACTGAAAAATGAAGAAGAAAAAAAAAAAGAGAAAAAATTTTCGATCCATCTTCGCTATTTCGAAAGTCAATTTTGCTTGCGGAAAACGTGTTTTTTTAATATTACGTGATAATTAGAACTCGTATACTCGTGAGGTACACTTTAATGTAATTTATTTCGTTGAAAAGATGAAAAGATGATGGAACGGAAAACGTATACAATATTTTACGTATATGAATAAAACGAAAGAAAACGAAGAAAAAATCCAAACAACGACAACGACAAGAATAGTAATAATAATAATGATGATGATAATAATAATAATAATGATAATAATAATAATAATAATAATAATAATAATAATAATAATAATAATAATAATGAAATAAAAAGAAAATGTATTTCGAAGATATAAGTAAAAATTATTAACAAATTTCTATACCATGTTATGCTATATAATTTCGAGATTATAAAAAAAAGAAAATAACCAATAATAATAATAATAATAATAATAATAATAATAATAATAATAATAAATAAATAATAAATAATCTCCAAAAGCTATTAACAAAAGTGTGAGCGAGCAGATAATTTAGAAAAGTTTAACGAGATACGTACGAAATTCTGTGAACTCACCTAAATTCTAATAAAATTTCAACGAGATAACGAATCCCACATAAAAATAACAAAAATTCATTTAAAATTCGTTTCGCACGTAATGATATTCCAAGCTAAGGTATGAGAGGGGGTTGATAAGTTGGAAGGAAGTTGATAAGGAGAGGGAGAGAGAGAGAGAGAGAGAGAGGTGTATGTGTCTCTCTCTCTCTCTCTCTCTCGTAGAGGACGATATTCCCTATGTAATATTCTTTTTTAATGTAGGATGAAAGTATGACCTTGAAAGTGGGACAGAGTAGGGACGTAGAGTAGGGTAGTTTAGTAAGGTATGGCAATTCCAAAGGATCCAAAAAGAGACAGAGAGAGAGAGAGAGAGAGAGAGAGAGAGAGAGAGAGAGAGAGAGAGAGAAAGGAAAAAAAAATAAGAGGAAAAGAAAAAAGACGAAAAGTCAGTCGGAAAGAGAGTTGATTTCTTTTAGGAAGGGTGGGTTGGAGGGTTGGAGGGTTGGAGGGTTGGGAAGGATAGAAAGAAGGTGGAAGGTGTGAAGGAGGGTAGAAATCACCCTTCTCTGACGAGAAATTTGCACGTGTGCGGCATAATACTCGATTCCGATTTCCTTCCTTTTTCTTTCTTTCTATCTATCTATCTATTTCTCTCTCTCTCTCTCTCTCTCTCTCTCTCTCTCTCTCGTTATTTTCTATCTTTTTCCTTTCGTTTCTTTCTCTTCTTCCTCCCCCCGTCCCGCCCCCAACTTCATTCCCATCACCAGCATTAACTTCGACTCATCACGAATTTGTGAGTTATTTCACGTCGAGCCTTGTTCTATCTCTTTTTTTTTTCTCTCTCTAACCCCCCTCCACCCTTAACTCTCACCACCACCCACATTATATATATATATACACACACACACACACATATATATATATGTATGTATGTTTGTATGTATGTATGTATGTATGTATTTGAAAGGATTTTCGCAATAAACACGCTTAAAGGGTATCAACGAATCTGAGGAAGAATGAAAGAGAGATAAAGCGATAGAAAGGGGAGGAAGAGAGAGAGAGAGAGAGATAGATAGATAGAGTGAGAGAGAGAGAGAGAGTGAGAGAAAGAGATAAAATGAGGAAGGAAAGTTCATAAAATTCGTCATCTTAGAATAGATAAACGTACAGAGCGAATCGTTATCGAAGGGTGAGTCTCTTTTTTTTTTTTTTCAAAAAAAAAAAAAGAAAAAAAAAAAATAAAGAAAAAAGACAAAATGGACGACGAAACGAACGTAAGATCATCCTCTTCGTTATAATATTATTTTCTATCGTTTCGATCGATTTCGACTGACAACGTTTTTTCTTTATATTATATTTTTATTATCATACATATTTTATATATATTTTGTTTTCTTTCTCTATCTCAAACTTATTCTCTTTCGTCAGAGAACATTATTTAACGGTACTACAAACAAGTTCGCGGACCGTGGAGAATGGAAAAAAAAAAAAAAAAAAAAAAGAAAAAATATAAAGAAAAAGGAAATTATTATCGCGAGAGTAAAAAGGATATAACTCCTCCTCGGTAAATTTCTTTTCTTTTTTTTTTTTTTTTTTTAAGATCCCTTTTTCCTCTCCCTTCAACATTTCATTTCTTTTCTCTTCTTATTTTTTTCTCTGTATTTCTTTTTTTTTTTTTTTTTTTTTTTTTTACAAAAAAAAACGTTCCTTCAATCCGTTGTTCCTCTTTCGCTACTTCTTTTTGAAATAGATAGGGAAGGATAAAGTGATCGAGAGATAGAAAAAGAGAGAGAGAGAGAGGGGGGGGGGACAGTCGCGAATTAAAATCGTGCAATTTCCTTTCAGGAAATATACCAGGTCTCCTCCCTGTTCTGTCGTTTCTTCATGGGAAAAATCCGATTGATGAAGCAAAGCTATCCGATATTAAAGGAACGTTTCTCCTTTTTCTTTTTTTTTTTTATTCCTTTTTTAATTTTAGCTTTTCTCCCTCGTCCTTTCGTTTCTTTTTCCTCCCCCTTTTTTCCCCCCTCTTCTTTTCCAAAGGCATTTTTCTTTTCCTTCATTTCGTAATCCCATTTAAAAAATGTCTGAATTAATGAGAGAAAAAAATCAAAAAAAAAAAAAATAAAGGAACGAAGCAAAGAACGAGGACGAAAGGAGTATTGAAAGAGAAAATATAAAAAAAATAAAAAGAAGACGAAATCGATAAGATGGATTTGTGTAAAATGTGTTGAATGTCATTAGAAAACAATTTCTATGTCGATTGGATCGTAATTAAATCACGGGGAGATAATTATTAGATCTCCAATTAATTTAGAATAAATATTAAACATAGTCGAGCGTATTCTATCCAAGCACATATGTATATTAATGAACAAACAAATATATACATATGTGTGTGTGCGTGTGCAATAAGTATATACATCGCATATGCATACATTTATTCATAATTTAACCGAAGGATATTAATATCCCGTGATATAACTCCCGTACCCCCTTTTCAATTCTCATTTTCCATATTACTATAAATTGTAATTAAATTACGAACGATTATGATTGCGTAATTAAATGACAGTTCGGCCGTTCGAACGATTTATAAAAGGAGTTCAAAATAATCGTCTATCGTATATCTAAACACGTGAACGGACAGATTACGCGTTTAGCGAATAGTCACATTAGGAGTTTTATCAGATCCTAGAA